>VXAK01016384.1:92886-164903 GCA_013399435.1 Arenaria interpres
TGGACTAGATGATCTCCAGAGGTCCCTTCCAACCCCATATCATTCTGTGATTCTTTAACAGTACAGAAGATGGAAGGTAGTTTTATCCACTGTTTCATCTTCTGCCGGTTGTCCTCCTCCTCTTGGCCACATCCCTGGCAATCCCACCCCTTTCCGAGTCTCCTGCCTTCCATAAAACAACCCGTGGCTGCCCAGGAGAATAATCAGACCCATAATTGCAATCTCCCTCCTCTGTGGTTAGCCCTGCAAAGTAGTCCTTGGTCCATATGGTGCTGCTGACAGTATAGAAATGATGCTATGGATTAATTACAGCTGGGGACACCAGGAGGGGGGGGAAGCTTTGCCTGCCTTGCTCTCCCACGAGGTGCGCAGTTGCGAAGCAACCTGACACATCTGCCAGGGCTGTCTAAGAAACTATTAGCCGGTTGCTACCTCCGGTGCTCAAGAGCTGCAGGCAATTTCACAGTAATAGTTTCTCGGTTTCTTTCACGCAGGCAACCCTGGTGCCGAGATACTAACTTAAATATGTATCAGGGAATGGCATCCTTAATAGAGGCTTTACAGGAACACAATGTATACGGGCAATCCACCAAGGCTGGTTGCAGCTGACGGCGTTGTTGTTGCTCTGAAGATGCACGGCAGGCAGGGCAGCGCGGGCTGGGAGCAGCCGCAGGGACGGAGGGCTTTAGTTCGGGTCCTGGGAATGGTTCCTCAGCCCACCTGCGCGGGCTCAGGGGTACAATCAAGAAGCAACTGTGCAGGGAGTCCCAAAACGTGCGCCGGTATCGTGCTGCCGAGACGCGGAGGAGAGTCGCTGGGAGGCTGGAACACCCCTCCACCTTTGCAGAAGGGACCAGGAGCTGGTTTCCTCTGCAAACACAAAGAGAAGGGAGACTTTTACGCAGCAAGGCTGGGCCGAGGATGGAAGTCACCTGGTGTGCTCCGACATCAAAATGAATAATTTGCCTTTTTGATTTTTTTTTCTTTTTTTTTTTTTAGTAAGAGGGAAGCTGAACTTGAAAGCAAAGGGAGTTTGGGTATGTGCGTGTGCAGAAGTAGGTTTAAGGCTGGTTGCAGTTTAGGGAGGGAGGAGATCATTCTGGGATGTCTTGGGAACTTGATTTAAAGCACCTGAAAGCTTAAATGACATTGAGCACCTTCGGAAAACTACCCGAATCCTCAGAGCAAGGGCAAGCTCTAAATATTCACGACACCGTCAAGACGTGTACCCGGTGCCTGGAGACATCTCCTCCTGCCGCCCCGCTTCCCCCCATTCCCCTTCTCCCCCATTCCCTGCCCAAACGGAGAAAAAAAATAAACCCACAAAACCCCACTAAAGGACTGGGCCCTGGAGGGATGCGTTTAGCTGCCGTTATTTCCTCGGTCGTCAAGTTTCAGCGGTTCAGAACAAGTAACGGTGCCTCTCCGTATGGCTTTAATGACGTTTGCTATCGGAGACGCGAGCCACAGGAAAGGACAGGGCTGCAACTTTATTTTAAGCTGGAAAGGCTGTAGCTAAATCTCCTGAATCCCTTTCAGCTTTGGAAATGGCTTTCCCCTATCTCTGCCTTCTACCTGGTGCCTTCGCATTGTTTGCGCTAAAAGGGGAATGATACTTTTAATCTCGAAAACGCCTTTAGAGCTTTGGAGGGGATCGTTTTAAAGTCAACAGTGTTTAAAGCACATTAATCAGGGTATTCACCGTAAAACAGTTTTATTTCTGTGCGTAACTGATAAACACGACTGCGAGAGAATAGAAGGGAAAAGAGGTGGGAGAACAGCCGTGCTTGGAAAAGCAAACAAATTGTGGATCCAAGGTGAAAAGGGAGGCGTACTATTATAACACGAAAAGCCAGTTGTGAGTTTTCCAGTGAAACAATTTTTTTCCCTCCTCTCCCCGCCCCCCCAGGAAAATATTTGTTTGTCTCAACTGGAACCAAATACCCTCAAAGGTTTTAATGACATTTGGCTGGAAAACGGGGAGGCTTTTTGCCGGAGCACTCGCCTGTGTCCTGAGTGATCCCCCAGGGCCGAAGTTTCCCACTCCTAGGACGAGATGCGCAGAGAGAAGTTTTGTAATAAAATGACAATAGGTGTTTGGGTTTTTTTTTTCTGGGCATACATACTTTAAAAAATTTAATTAAATGGGGAAACCAAGTTTCCACCTGGATCTTTACGGTGCCAATTTTGTGGTACGTGGCGTGTGCTTTTTTCAACTATATTTTCCTACCTAACAATTTTGGGCGTCAGTTCATGACCCAACACTTTTCCTGGTGTTTGGAAAATGATGACCAGTCCGACTACGCTGGGAGAAGAGCATTAGCTTATTGGATAAGCTTTTAAAAACAAAAATGGTAGCTGATGCTTATCAACCTGGCTTATTCCTGTGCAGACACAGGGTAATGCAAAATGGGGAAGGGCAGAAGCAAACAGGACTGTTGCCTTGTAGCAGTCGGAAAAATTAAAGAAAAAATGCTATTAAAAACACTTATAAATTAAGAAAAAAAGCAGGTTAGGTGGGTTCTCAGGCACGAGACTTTGACATTTGCCTCTGTTGGGCAGAAGACCTGAAAGCTCAAATGTAAATCGTATGTCTGTTAATGGCAAGAAGCAAGTGCTATCACCCTTTGCTCAAATGAACGGGGGGGGGGTGTGTGTGGAAAAGTCAAGCCAATCATTTAAATCAGGCACTTGTTCGGCTCTTAAGGATGTGCAATATGATTATAAAACAAATCAATAAGCTTTCAGACTTTCTGAATGTCATCGCAAATGATTAGGTTACGTGTATGAGTCTGAGCTCACCCCTCGCTGGCCCCAGGGAAGCCCAAAGTGCCACGTTTGGCCTGAACGGGGTGCACCTGGCTCAGAAATGTGCTTTTTTGTCACTATCGCTGTCCCCCAAAGGACGCTTATTAAGAGAAAAAGCAGCTAGAGCTGTAACACAGCATGCTGCTATAGTGATGCTCTGAACATTGGTAGAAATCGGCTTCTAAGAGCCACTAGGCCGTGCGTGAAAACGCGTCGGCTTTAGTGGTTATTCCTGTGGGTTTGGGGCTTGTAGGTGGCATCCCATAATAGGCGCACTGCAGAAGGGAGCAGCTGACTTTTTGGAGGTGCTGGTCATCCCCCACGTAGATACTTAAGCCTTAAAGGCAGTATAGAGAGACGCATCAGGAGGAGTGGCGGGACCTGATGGAAGTTGATGTCTTTTTGCAGGTCTGGCCTTACCCACCCGAGTTTCCGTCACCAGGGTCCCCCCGTAGCTGTTTCAGGCCCGTGCACGGCCGCCTTGGGCAGGTTTTAGGGAGGAGGAATCTCACTTGCTCCCGTCCAACTGCACAGCGGCGCTGAGGGGCTTCAACGGACTGAAAGGCAAAGCAAAAAAGAAAAAAATAATTAAAGAAAAAAAAAATCATGTAATAATGCATTTACATTACCACCGTGCTCTGGGGTCCACAACAATTTTAACTTAGTTCCCGTGAGGCTACAGAGTAGTTTTGACTGCGGACGTGTTTACTTTAATATTGTAATAGCTGCGTGTAAAGTAATTGATTCGCAGTCGCTATGGTAACTATAACCTTGTATTTTCTAATGCTCAAAATGTTAACCTGAATGTGGGTTGTTTTTTTTTTTGCCATAGAGTTTGCGTGCCGTGCCTTTCATTCCTGGGGTGTGGATTTATTTCCTCCTTTAGCAAGAAACATTGTTCCACCTGATGAATTTGAGAACGCTTTTTCAAGGCAAAAGGTTTTAATCCAACCAGCTTTTCGTGCTACGATGCTGCACTGGTGGCAGGTTAAATACATCCCGAATTACGGCAAACTGTCAGAAATGTTAACTTCTAAATGGAGTCGTTTTCAGTATTGCCTGATCCTTTACTTTGAACTGGTTCGGCTACAACGTTGGGAAATACCAGAATAGAAGTAAGTACCCTTGATGAAACGGAGTAGCAGGCGTGAAACTCCACCCAGTTGGCATCCTCTGTGGTTTATTAGGGCTCCCTTTGGAGAGGACTGGAGCCAGCCTCTAAATCCAGTATCTTTATGCTCCAAAGGAGGGCCTCGCTACTGGTGCTAACAGGAGGGGCCGGGAGCTGAATTGCTTTGAAAACCTGCCTTTTTCTGTCAATTCACTCACTCTGCTGGCAGTCCTGACAGGTAAGCCCCTAAGAGCTGTGTACTTGTGCCCGTTGGCTGCAAAAAGAAATCCTTGTTCTCTGTCCCCTTTGGTACACTACTCCTGGCCTCCTGCTCTCCTTGGACAAGAAGACTAAAACTCCTTCTTTGCCTCTCTTTTGAGGGCTTTCTGAAATGGCCTGGTTTTTTTTCTTTCTTTCCCCTGCATTGTCTTTAGCCTTTCCTTTTTTTCGTGTGGACCTATTACTGGCGTGAGACAGCCCATTTCCTACCTTCAAGAAACCACAGGAAAAAAAGAATATTTGGTAGGCAGCGTGAAATAAATAACAGGAACTTCCCCCTCACCCATCCTGCTTTAGAAGGAAGACAGAATCGTAGAATCGTCCGGGTTGGAAGGGACCTTTAAGATCCTCTAGTCCAACCATCAACCTGACTCTGACAAAAACAGAAAACCACACCGCTAAACCATGTCACTGAGCGCGATGTCTACCCGTCTTTCAAACCAATGCTGCTCTCGGCATTAAAGCCTCTTTCTCCCCACTCAATACTTCTTTTCCAAGTTTATTCCAGCTTTCTTTCTAAAGACAGGGAGATGATCTTCAGCACTAGTAAGAAGTTAGGAGAGTAACCAGTTAGAAGGCTTGACTCTCCAGGCAAATCTCCAGTTAAATATTTATATGCGAAGAAAGCGAATCCCACCCTCCTGACTTCTGTGTCACTTCTGTAGCAGAATTGCTGGGGTGAGGGCAATGTTTGCTATAAAGCAAACTTTTGGGCTGATGTTCTATTTGCAAGTGTGTGCTGAGCCTTCGAAATAGTTTTGGGTGAAAGAAAGGAGGATAGATGTTTTCAATAAGTGTAGGGAAACAAGGGGAGCACTGGGAAATAAAACCGAAATGCGCTAGTTTTTAATTTTGGGAGCAAAATTCTTTCAGCAGGATGAAAAGCCTGTCCTCAAACATGGAATGAGAAGTTTCACTTTGAGCCAAATAAATTGTTTTGGTTAACCTGGAGTGTGTCATATGGTACTGCTCACATTTTATACATCGTGAGTCCTTTACAGCGTGGAACAATTTGGAGGATTATTCTACAAGTAGAATAGATTTTGGAAAAGATTTGCTGCCATGTATGGGGGCATGGAAATAAGGAAATACATCTTGAGGAGCTTTATACAATTTTCAGCCATTGCTTTTTTCCTTGCATGAAACAATCTTTCCCTATATAACCATAGAATAATAAGAACAAGAATCATTCAGGTTGGAAAAGACCCTTGGGATCATCGAGCCCAACCATCAACCCTACTCTACAGAGTTCTCCCCTACACCATATCCCCCAACACCACATCTAAACGACTCTTCAACACATCCAGGGATGGTGACTCCACCTCCTCCCTGGGCAGCCTGTTCCAGTCTCTGACCACTCTTTCTGTGAAGAATTCTTTCCTCATGTTCAGTCTAAACCTACCCTGTTGCAGCTTGAAGCCATTCCCTCTCGTTCTATTGGTAAGTACCTGTGAGAAGAGACCAGCACCAACCTCTCTACAGTGTCCTTTCAAGTAGTTGTAGAGAGTGATGAGGTCTCCCCTCAGCCTCCTCTTCCCCAAACTAAACAGTCCCAATAAGCATCAAAATATTAAAGCAAGCGAGTAGTTCTAATGAAGTTGAGGCATTTGGATGTTTAGCTTCTGGTTGAGGACAGGGATGAAAGACCACCAAGTGTCCACTGGGGCACTTTTTGAAGCTTGCGTAAGCACGATAAGCCAAGGCCATGAGTTTGTGATCTGTACCATTTCTTCTCTGTGCCACGGAGTGCCTGGCCTCCAGCAGGATCCACAGTGTGCACACTTTGATATTGATACTTGATGAGCTGATGCCCCATTGATCTGATTGTAAGACCGTTCTGCTTTTATATTTTCGACTATCACTGACTTGGCTGGCACGTCGACTGAGGTAGCCTCAAGCGCTCTTTGCTGATCTTCTGTGTTACCTCCCCTGTGCAGCCAACAGCGAAGCTGCTGCAGCCATGTCAGTGTTAAGCCCAGCAGATTTACAGTGCAAATATTTCATAGAATCATAGAACGGTTGGCGTTGGAAGGGACCTCAAAGATCATCGAGTTCCAACCCCCCTGCCCTGGGCAGGGACACCTCCCACCAGACCAGGTTGCTCCAAGCCCTGGCCTTGAACCCCTCCAGGGATGGGGCAGCCACAGCTTCTCTGGGCAACCTGTTCCAGTGCCTCACCACCCTCACAGAAAAGAATTTCTTCTTCAGATCTAATCTAAATCTTCCCTCTTCCAATTTAAAACCGTTCCCCCTTGTCCTGTCCCTGCACTCCCTGACAAAGAGTCCCTCCCCAGCTCTCCTGGAGCTCCCTTCAGATATTGGAAGGCTGCTCTAAGGTCTCCCCGGAGCCTTCTCTTCTCCAGGCTGAACAACCCCAGCTCTCTCAGCCTGTCTTCACAGGGAAGGTGCTCCATCCCTCTGATCATCTCCGTGACCCTCTGCTGGGCCCACTCCCACAGGCCCATGTCCTTCCTGTGCTGAGGACTCCACAGCTGGACACAGTGCTCCAGGTGGGGTCTCACAAGTGCAGAGCAGAGGGGTAGAATCACCTCCTGTGACCTGCTGGCCACATTTGCATGGTGATGTTTTTGCAGCCATCTCTGGAAGGCTGCAGGTGCCTTGGAGATGCCTGGAAGAAAAGACTCAGGTGAAAGGGAATAGGAGGAAAAATATCATTAAGAAGCATCTCTAGAAGTACCCCATGGGACTTCTGTGGGTGTCCTAGGCTGCTGGTGAGAGATCAATGGAGAAAGGTCATTTTATTTGCCAATTCTTGTCCTTTGCAAGGCAGAGATGCGGCTGAATCGCAACCAGGTCGCGCTTCCCATGCTGGAGATGAGGAAGGCTGCTTCCGTGGGTCTGACGGGGCAGCAGAAAAACCTTTTAATGCCTCGGTGAGATGGTGTTTAATTTAAAGGGAAAAAGTCTTTCTGGTCAGAACGGATGCGTCCCTCCCTGTGGGCCAGGGTTTGGTGATGGTATCAGATGCTGCTTAAGAGGCACGGATGTAAAAGCCATCTGTAGTCACAGATATATGACCCAGTGGTTAAGTAATGGAGTAACATGCCAACACTGCCGGCTGCTCCCTAAATGTGTAGCCAGAAAGTGTTTGATTCCATTTTTGAATTGCTTTGCGGGTGCTAAGTGGAGCTATTACATTACTGACAATTAAGGCGCTTCTCCCCCAGGCTGCTCGGGTGCTGCTCGGCTTCAACACGTAAAGCGATGCAGGCTTGTGTAGCTGGTGGGCTGACCCGTCGCAGAAGATGAGGATAATGGAAAGGGTTTGGTTTTTTTTATCCCTCTGAAAAATGAGCCTTTTCAGAAATGTTGCAGAGTGTACTCTGCATCCTGGCCGGGGGGGGCCGGGGGGTGGTGTGGGGCTGCACCCTCTGTAGGAAGCTTTATACGGAGGGTTGGAAGAATCATAGAAACAGAGAATAGTTTGGGTTGGAAGGGACCTCCAAAGATCATCTAGTCCAACCCCCCTGCAATGAGCAGGCACATCTTCAACTGGAAGAGGTTGCTCAGAGCCCCGTCCTGCCTGACCATGAGTGTTTCCATCTCCCACCTCTCTGGGCAACCTCTCCCAGTGTTTCACCACCCTCATCATAAAAAGCTTCTTCCTTATATCCGGTCTAAATGTCCCCTCTTTTAGTTTGAAACCAGTACCTCTTCTTCTATCACAACAGGCCCTACTAAAGGATCGCCGTCCCAGGCGGGCTTATCCCTCCGCTTCAGGTACAGTCGGACTTTTCTTCTGTCACTTCATAGCATCTGCAACACTAATTGTCACCATTTTTATTATGCTTTTTAAAGCATCCCTTTTTCTCTAACAGGAGACAGGAGAAATAACTCGGATGGCCCAGACTTACATGGAATGAACACGGCATTTCACACATGCCTCGGAGAAGTGAAAAAAAGGTCTGGGTTGAGTAACCTGTGTGTAAGCAGCTTTTAATAAGGCATATTCGTGTGCCAAAGTGATTCATTCTGGTCCATTGGGTAAATATATATTAAAGTAATTTTAAAAATACCTTGCTGCAGCCAGTGAGCTGGAAAGGGTCAGTCCAACCATGCATTATTTTTCACTGCATACGCTTATTTATGGAACTGAAGGAGGAAGACAAGATCTTTCCGGTTACCTGCCTGGCCAAAGGTATCTTTAATTTCTTCCAGCACAGCTATACTGTTTGGAAGGAGGGTCAGCACTGCTCTTCCCTGGTGTTGGGATAGCTCAGCGGAGGGATCCAGATCCACCACAACAGGACCAGGACCGCATCTTGCCCTCTGAGCAACAGCTCCCACTGCATTTGACATGAAATCCCGGGAGACCGGAGGCCTCGGAGCAAGCCCAAGGGAGGTGGGTGAGGCACCCCTTGTTTGAGGCTGTTTCTTAGGATTGCACGTGAGCACAAACCCAGTGGCTTTGCCTTGATTTTTCCAGCATGCAGAGCAGGACTGCAGCACCTGGAAACCTTATGGCAATCTAGCGTGGTGCCTGATGAATTTAGGTGAGCTGCGTTTAGGCAACAGCTGCATGATGGTTTTTCATCATCACGGTTAGACTTTGATGGCTTAAATTCCAACTGGGTAACTCTTTAGGCGCCTAAATTTGGTGTTGGATGGGGACAAAATATGGGCAGAACCTCTATTTTTGAAGGTGTGTGGCGGGGATGTTGGAGTCAGTAGCAGAGGTGTGATTAACCTTGGATTCATTCACATGTTTTTAGATTGATTTTCATTTTGCAACAGTAAATCATAAAACATCTGGGACAGTTTGACATACACGTGCAGGCAGCAATTAGTCCAGATATTATCTACCCTGGGGGCAAAGGAGGAGGGAGGGATTTTGTGCCAAGGTCTCGACCATTTGTGGATTGCTTTATCTTTATTGAACACGTGTGGGCTTAGCACCTAGGAATGGAGGCAGAACAGCAGAAATGCCCCTTTTCTGCTTCAAGCACCTAAAGAACAGAAGCAATTAGTCATTTGCATCCTCTGTAGAAAAAGAACATTTAAAAAATATATCCCTAGCAGGAATTTGCATGTGTGCCATATTCCATCATTAACGTATCTCCAGCCAGAGTACTTTATAAGTATGCACAGATGGTTCTTGTTCCTGGTTAAGATTTACAATTCGGTGGTTCGTATTTTTAAATAAAACTTCAAGTGCTAAATAAAGAAAATGTCACAACTCTTTTAACAATGGAAAAAAGGTCTAGTTCAAAGGCACAGCTGTGGGACATCGTGGGAGTAGAATAAAACAGGAGGACGTTTCCCGGAGGAGCTGGATATCGTATATTTAAACCATTATTTTTGCCCTTATAAAGAGAAGTCTCTGGGCCTGATGTTGCCTTACAGAGCACTTCTGCCCCCTCAGATGACAGAGGGGTTGGGAGCCGCGGGTTGCTTTGCATCTGTTGCCTCCCCTGGGTGCTGGTGGGCAGTTTATGAGGGCAGCCAGAAGCTCAAAGAGGGTTGGGACTGCGGGGCTGCAGCTTCCAGAGCAGAGAGAGACACTCTGTTCTGAAGAATCCGCTTTCAGGCGGTGGTTATATCCAGGTTTGTGTGTATGTATATATGAATATAAATTTTAAAATATAAATAATATACCCACCAGCACACATGAGTGATGACAGATAGTGTTAAGGGTGATAATAATTATGCACCATTTCCTTTTATCTGCGTTTTTACCCGCTTATTGCAGTGAAGTGGACATTAAACAGTTCCAGTCTGTGCCTCCCTTCATACCCACAGCTAGGAGGGAAACCTTCATTTTAGTTATTTTCAAAGCAAAATATTAGTGAGTTAGTGGGTTAAAATTAAGGGAGAAAACCCCAGACACCAAATGAAGCAGTGATTTAAAGCGATTGAAGTTCTTTGTGTTGTGTATTTGAATATTTTTAATTGTTTGGTCTCTTCCTAGTGGTGCTATCTATTTGCCTACCAATGCAGGGGATGGGGAGCAATGTGGATGTGCTGAGCACACCTGGCCCAAGGCCTTGCTTGCTCTATCACTGAAAGGCACTTGAGCAGCCTTCACCAACTCTTGCTTTTCTCAGCACCTGTAAAAACAGTGCAAACCAATCCGTGGCTATGGAAACCTGCAGCAAGGCAAACACCTGGTGACAAACTTTTAACTTGTTTGGTTTTTTTTAGTGGTTGATATGCTGGTTTTGTTTTTCCACATTGACATGCTGCTCTGTCTTTTTGCCTCTCTTCGATATTTTTTCTTCTTTTTAGGCACTGGGGCAGATGCAGGGGTAAGTGGCTAATGTTTTTTGGTCTGTGTTCGTCCCCTTCTGGTCGATGCCCTCCATTTGCAGGATGCAACATGCAGAGCTGGGGAATAGCTGGCATCTTGTGACAGCTGGGGGAATGCCTAGCTCCTTGCTTTTAGTGTGATTATTTGTCCTGAAAAAGATACTGTTGTGTAAATATGAGGGTCTTTTAAAAGAGGTAGGGCCAAGAGGATGAGGTCTGTATTGAGCTCCTGTGAAGCTGCTCCTGCACTAACGCCTTGCATTTTCCATGATTGCCCTTCAAAATGAAAGATGCGTGAGCTCCCCAGAAGCTCTGCCAGTTCAGCTTGACAAAGAGCAAACTGAAAAGTGATTTGATCAAAGACTGAATGTAGCCATGTTTTCTTTAGCTGAAGAGCTCTTCAGTGGAGCACCTAAAGGTGTGATGGGACTTGAAGGCTGAAAGCTGAAGGCTACAAAACAAAGGGCAGATTTTAGTAATGAGGGAATTAACTGTTGAAACAGCTCACAGAGAGTTGTGGTGCGTGTCCTTTTGCCTTAAGTCTTCACACAAAGCTGTATACCTCTCTCTAAAATGGGTGCGATGACTCAGACTAAAAATTTCCACCTCAGCTTCAGGCGTAGCTGGGTAAAAAGTTCCCTGCTTGCCATTTGTAGCTTTATGACCCTTAAATTTCTTCCTAGCTGAGCTTTAGTTCGGGATGCGGATGAGGAGAAATTGCAAATTTTCCTTTTAATCTAATACTCTAAAATACTTTCAGAAGTCCTTTGCAATCTATTGCTAATTATTTTTGTGTGGTTCCTGATGGTTTCTCTTCATGATTTGAGCTGTGCTGAGCTGACTGAGGTCCAGGAAAGTCAAGCTACATTGAACTTAGCAACTCCTGTCCTGTTTCTGGATTTGCTCTCCTTTACACTTTTAAATTGCCAGCTGATAGCAGATGCCCTATTAAACAGCTGCTGGACTGTCAGGAAATTCTTATTTTATTCATTTCCATAAGTTGACCCTCTTTTTTTTTTAACCGGGCTCATCAGACGTATTTCACATCCAAAGTGAAGTTAATTCACGGTAGTGATGATGCCGAACAACTCATTTTCAAGGCACTTAGGCTTGCTTAGTTGTCAGGAATAATCTTTTGATTGTTTCCCATCTCTCAAAAATGATTAATTTAACGATGATTAATTTAAATAAGTTGCACCTTCAGGAGGTGTCCCTCGGCCCAGGCCTAGGGCCTCTCCTCCACAGATGGCGGGGGGATCTCTGCTCCGGTGCCTGGAGCTCCTTCTCCCCTTCCTCCATTTTCTGTCACCTCAGTGCTTGCAGGGCTGCTTTTCACACTTTTTCCCCTCACTCCTTGCTGGTTGCAGCTTTTTGCCCTTTCTTGAATGCGTTTCTTCCCGAGGCACTGCCAAGGGGCTGTGGTGGAACCTTCCTGACCCTCGGGGGCCCTGCCTCTCCTCACACAGGTGCCCGCCATCAACACCTCGTTAGGCGCTCCGCCCTGCAAGACCAGCACCAACCCAGCACTTCTCCGGGTTGTTTTGGCCAAAGATGTCCTCTGGGAGCCAGGCTTCTCCTTCAAGCTGCCTTGTTTCAGGCCACTTGTCCCCAGGATTCATGGGCAGCCATCGTGTGGAGGCCGGGTGCCAGTTTGCCTGAGGTGACAGAGGAGGGAACCATTTGCTCGTCTTTCTCTCCAAAGCTGGACCTCAGACTGTGAGTTATTGTTGCTTTTCTTTTTTTTTTAACGGCTTAATTATTTGTATTTTGATGTCTCTTTTGTTTTTGAGTAAACTCTTCTTCATCTGGTCAAACTGGTGGTTTAGGAAAGACCTAAGGTTTAGAAAAGGCACGCAGCTCCCCAGAACGGCCTGGGATTTATTCTAGGCCTGCAGTGCTGGGGAGGGCTTATGCTTTCAGCTACTTCTGCTAGTTTTATAACTGCAATTCAGGCATGTCCTACAAACAGTATCTCTAAAAGCTACGTGCAGTCAGGTTTTATTTCATTTTTATTTCTCTGATGTCTGGTCTGGGCCTCTTAGTGGCTTGTATCTTAATCTTCACAGTTTGCTAGCAAGGAAAGAGAGATATGTACAAATACTGGGAAAAGACACATTATGGCAACAGAGGTTTTCCATGTAATAGGAAGAGCAGCACTGTGTCCCATCTTTGTGGGTGAAGGGCTCTCATTCATCTCTGGACACTGTCCTCCAGGAGTAACTTCAGTTTTTCCTTTCTCCCTGCCTGTGTTTTACCCATGTTTCTGTAAGGGCTGGGAGAAATTTTTTTTAGCTGAAGGGGAGTGATTCTACCCCACACAATTATTTGTTTGGTTAGCGGCTTTCAAGAATGCACAGAAGAATTAAAACAGGTGTGCTGCTGTGAAAGGCAGAGGGGAGGGAAGTGCCTTGAGGGCACATTGAATAGGCGATGGGAGCTCGGGGGTGCCCTGACTCCCTTTCCCCAGTGAGCAAGCAGCAGCCACTGGAACAAATATTCAATAGAAACGCAGTGGGTGACATTCATTTTTCTGATCCACATTGAGAGGAGCCCAGGAATTGCGAGTTTTGCCCCAAACAGAGGATTTCAGCTGAACAAAAGCAAGCTGCAGATAAAATCAGGCAGTTGAAATGGCGTTGCCTTTTGCGAGGTGATGTTCACCCCGTATTTTGCCACCTGATGGCGTGGTCTGGGTATGGGAAGGAGCCATAAGTGATCCACCCAGCCCTCCTGTGTGCCTAGTGTTTGTCATGGTCTTTGCATATGTGTTGAAAACCTGCGTCTGGTTTGTATAGCTACAACACGACTTGATTTCCCACAGGATTCCCTCACCTCTGATTTGTCTGTGCATCTCCATTCCGTAGTAAGCATTTGCGCTGTGGCTTTGCAGTACTGCTCTGTGTATGTGTAGCGTCCAGTACAGCAAGGCTACGTGAAAGTCAGCCACTTAAAATCATGGTTTCTAGTTTTGTGGTCTTTGATCAGGATTTTCAGCACGGAGAATCTCTGTCTTACCTTCGTTTTCAGACAAAATTCTCGGTGGAGAAAACCAGGGCGGTTATTTAGGTGCCTGAGTACAAAGTTATCTTTAAGCACTGAGCTTTGCCAGTGTTGTCTGTCGTAGACAGTGCACTGAGCTGCACCCACCGCTAATTGTGTAATAAATCAGTGCAAATTGCACAGTGTTGTGGTGCTCCGGAGTGGCCTTTGGAAACCCGCGTCCTCTGCTCACCGAGCAGCCGCTGCCCCTGTGTGAACCCGCTGTCCTGCTGCTCCTGGACGCAGCAGCTAAAATCGGTTACAGGCAGATAGGAAAAAGTGTTTGCTGGTGGATTGATGAACCAAGGATCCCTGGGGTTTAAGAGCATTAATCCTCTTGATTTCAATAGCAGCAAAGCTTTTTAATTGCTTAGATGGTCTTCCAAACATCCCCTAAGGAACAAGCTAGTCTTCCCCTGTTCTGAGGTTGGCTGTCTCTCGTGGAATAGATGGAGCTCATGGGAACTACAGGTAAGGACTGGACTGAGGCTTGAGTAAAATTGTCCAGTATGTTGCACTGACACCTCTTCCCCTTACTGTGGTGGAAAAACCTCCAGCAAAGGATGAAACATATTCCTCCTATAAATGGCACCTGTGTCTCGCCAAGCCCTAATGGCTTCAGGGCAACATGTGCTGACCTCGTCTCGTATCAGGAGCTGTCGCTAGGATGATGGTGTGTTGCAGCACACTTGCAGTTAGGCTTCATTTGCACGTAATTTAGCAAGGCTGTTGTGGTTTTCCTTATTTATTCTTGAAGGGCAGATCTTCCCTGCTGGGTTGTCAATTGGAAGGCATCTTGAGGGCTTCCATGCTTTCCATGCTTTTCCAAGCGTTTCCATGCTTTCATGGTGATCAGAGGGGAAAAAGGAGAAGAGGGATTGCAGCAATGGCTGCCTGTCAGTCCTGGCAGATACAGTCCTTGGCGTGTAATGTATAAAGACTATTTTATATTATAAATCATTGCAGGGACAGGCACGTCTGTCACAAAGATGCTGAACAAACAGGGAGCAAAAACCTGGCTGTTGTCCTAGCCAGGTCACTGGGACGGTACGTATGTAACCTGAAGTCTGTGTGCGCTGCTCCTTGCGTTGGTGCCAACCAGAATGGTTTTCCCACCCCATGTAGATTTTCTGAGTTTCAGAGAATTTCCTAAACAGAGCCAAATTCTGTCCTGAGACTACAAAAGTCAAAAGGAAACTTTTATGTTTCTTTTAAATCAAATTATATACTTTCTCTGATAAATTTAAAATTTTACATTGTCCTTTGGACACTTCATTTTTTAACTATCGTTTTTTATGGTAAATTCAAGTTTCAAACCAGATGAAATTCAAAAATTTCATTTCAAGAGGCTTAAAATATCTTGCTCCCTTCTGATTTCTTTTTTGCAATCAGAAATTCATCACAAATGACGCTTTCATACAAATGGCTTTAATTTGACAAAGTATTTGCCTTCTGATGAAAAACCATTTTGATAGAAAATCTCCAGACAGTGTCAGTAGCAAGAACTCTTGGCTTCTGTAGCTTAAATATTGTAACTCAAGTAACTCAAGTGTTATGGGGTTTTTCTTTGGTTCAAAGTGAAGAAAATCCAAAGCTGTAAAAGCTGTTTTAATTTTGTCTGCACATGGCTCTGCCCTGTTTGTTCCTTCTGGGAATAAGTATATTTTGTGTGTGTTTTGTTTAGGGTTTTATATAAGAACAGGAAAAAATATTTTAGAGGGTGACTTGTGAACAAGAATGCTGGAGAAATACTGTTTCTCCATGAGTCTCAGACCTGATTTATTAGAGTTTTTCCTTATTTGTAACAAATGTTTTTCTATTGCCCCTATTAGTTGGTGACACCGTTTCTGTGGTAAATGAAGTGACATGTGAAGGTAATGATGACAAGGGGCTGATAATGGATGGTGAGGGGAAAGGGGGGGCTCAGTGCAACAACATGCCCTGCTGAGGTTGATCCAAGGACACCTATCAATCAACATGGTGACAGCAGTCAGGGGAATTTAATTGGAGATTCATTGAACCCTTAATGATGTGACAAAGAAAAATAAGGAGGCTAAAAAAGGCTTCTGGGCTTTTCTTCCCCCTCGTTCTACCAGTTCTCAGAAGGAGAAGGGGGCCATGGGATTGCCAAAGGCACCTCTTGTCATTGCGTCTGTAAGAGGTAATCATCGCGCTTTGAAAGGGAGCAAAGTGTTTGGAGCTGTGTGTATATATATTTCATTGCTTCGGTGCCGAAAAGGGCTTGTCAAAGACCTTTTCTTTAACTCAAGTGGCAGCCCTACCTGCCTCTTGATCGTAATTTGAAGTATTAAAAGAAATGCTAACAAGGTACGTGTGCCTTGCATGAAAATGGGGTAAAGCCATGTAGCGGCTTGGGCAGTATTCCCCCCAGACAGCTTTATTCGAACCCCCCTCCCTTTCTCCTGATCTTGTTTTATCACCAACAAACATGACGAGTTACATTTGGAAGCGTGCAATCTGTTGGAACTCAAGAGCTGAGTTACGTGGCTTGTAAATGACAGAATAGATAAAATGCGACTGTTTTTTTCTGAGCTGCCTTTCAAAATTAGCACGGGTGCTTAGCGCATATGGATAGCTTCTCTTGTTTAGCTTTTGCATACATTTCCATAAATAATGCATTCATGTTATATTAGTGGCAATGCCCACTATGTGGAGGGGACTCTCTGCAGATGCAGGGAATCTGTTCATTTTTTTTGCTGTCTTTCTTTGAACATGCCATGTAAAAGCTTGCTTTTCTGGTTGGGAGGACTCTGCTGGGGAAAAGACTTCCTGCACTTGAGATCTTATTCATCTTTTTCCTTGATTGGAAAATCCATCCCTTTCCCTGTTTTGCCCCGGCTTGCTTAGTTCAGTGTTGAGACTGAGTAAAGTGACAGTGAACGGTGAGTTTTATCGGAGAATGGTGAATTTTATCTGCATCTTTAAGTTCTCTTTTTTTCTGTTCCGGTCCTACCAAATGAGACTAAGCCATGTACTTGTATCGTGACCTGGTTCAGTGAGAGTCCTGAAGCACAACAACAGCTCCTGCAGACACACTTAAACATTTGGGATTCTAAATAGCTAAATACCTCAATATTTGGATATCGAAAGAGCTAAATATTTAAGTATTGTGGCCACGAGCCTAGCCCCTGGGCAGATGTAGCCATTAGCGTGATGGTCAGAATTTGTTTTGGCCAAATCTGTAAAGATGTGGGCAAAATTATAATGTAAAGTTTACTTCCCCTCCTGGAGTGAGCTGAGAGAGGCTGATAGGAACTGATCTGGATGTAGAGTGTATGATAACATTCAGCATAAGATGAGATTCAGTAATCCTCACCTTATCTCTTTTTATTTCTCTGGCTGGTGATGTGGGTCAATAATTAAAGTGGGTATCAAGGTGCGGTGCCACCCTGACCTCTGGGGTACCAGTTGCCGCTAATAATAATAATGCAGTCAGACAATACAAGGTTTTAGCACCACATTAATACAGATGAGACCAGAAAAGGGGTATAAAGCTAAAGGGATAAGCCAAACCCCTTGGTGTCATCTGGGTATCATCCTTTCGTGCTGATCTCTCCGTTCATGCTCTTTGAGTCTTAATTATTCTCTTTATAGGCAGGAATATTTGTTTAATTATGCTGTGGGATGGGAGCGGGGAGGAAGACCAGATTTGGGTCTAGCTACCCTTTTTTGGCTCTTCTGTATTTGTATATGCTTAGCAGAAATCAGAACTTCCCTTGGCAGAGCCTGCATTTGGAGACCTCCGATGACTGGACCTCCAGATCGTCTCCCTATCTCTTTAGTCACGAGCTGAAGGGCCCGTGCTGGATAATTCAGGCACAACTCCTCTCCTGCCAGCTGAGACCCCAGGTCACAGCACGTCTGAGCTCACGCCAAAGGTTTCAGGAAAGGGCAGCCCTCTGGTACGCAGCTGCCTGCACACACGGGTACCTGAAAAATTAGCCTGGCTTTATCGCTCTGCAGAGCTTTCCTGATGTAAAGGGATAGTATCCGCACTCCCCAGCTTCCCTGGGCCTGCCCTAAAGCCCACGGACACCTGCGGGGTGTAATACTTGAAGAGTCTACGTTAGAGCCTGCATATTATTCCTAGGCATAAAAATAACAGGTGGAGGGATTTTTAAATGCCTTCAATGCTGCCCAAACTCTGCTGTTTCTCAATTCAGGTGATGTTTTGCCACCAGTTTGGTGGCTGCTGGGCTTAGAGCCCGAAGTCGGCCCTGTGCCAGTATCCTCTGCTGTCCGTGTCCAGCAAAATGCCTTGAACCTCTCAGAATGCAGGGGTAGAAATGGAAATTTTCTGTCAGATAATAATGTGTATGCGTATGAAAAATTATTGCTGTTAGAACTGGAGGTGGAGATCTCTTTGTCCTGCCCGGGAAAGGGTTTCACAGCAATGTTCTCCATGAGCACAACCCATGTGGAGAGGCCTCCTTTAGTGTTTCATTTTGACTTTGGGACCGCGCAAGCCGTTGTCTGTTACCTGTCCAAATAGTCTTACCACCCGTGCGTAATCCAACCAACCTCTAGCAAATGTATGTGCACTCATTTTTGGGTTGTAAAGGACTGATCCTCTTCCCCCTCTCCGTATTTTCATGAACGCGTAGCAGACTCTCTTTCCTTTGACTTAACAGCCTTTTTGTGCCCCTCTTGAAATTATTTCCCTCCTCTCATTGCATTCTTAGTTTGGCGGTGCTTCCTACTGCCAGCACATGTTCTCCTGCATTTAACATCTGCCCTTGCAACGGGATTAGTCTTTTATATGCATTTGGCCTCGGATAGATTTGTGAGAGGAGATTTTTGGGTATTATGGGGTGTTTAGGGCCACACAGGGTTGTGCAGTGTACAGGAGGAGCTTGTTAGCAAGGAACTGATGTTAATCCGTGCTACAGGTTGTATGCGCTTCATCTGCTTTTATTACTCTGATTAGCTCTCAGAAATCCAGACTGGCAGTAATCTTAAAACTGCTTTTTTTGGAAAGGATATTTGCCCTGGCTCCTTCATTGTCGCTGTAGCTTTGCCCTTTGGGGCAGCCCAGCTGATGCAGCATTTTTGCTTACGGTTGATTTTACGGCCGTAACCTAGATGTGACCACTGGCTCCACAGCTGGCCTTGAGTGTATTTCCCCCCCTGTATTTGTACTGCAGGAAACGTGCACAAAGGAGGAGTGATTTGGGGAAATCATCTGGCTGGGAAAAGTAACCCCAAACATATTTATTTCAGAAATGGCTTTGCCCCAGAGCTCCTTGTCCCAACAATCCTGCAAACTTAGGGGGAACGAGGATCCTCTTCCCTTCTTTGCCGTTTTGCCCAATCTGTGGTTAATTTGATCTCTATCTGAGAGCACCAGGGACAGAACATCTATTAAACAATAAAATAGACTGATTGTGATGTATTTTCAACCGCTTTGGGGGAATTCTACAAAATTAAGTATCAGAATTGTTTTTCTTATTGGCAACTATTGATCTTTGGCTGTGCCAGTTTCTCTCATTAACACTTTTATTACCTTGTCAATCACAGCACAACCTGTGCTAACCAGGGGCTAAAAGGATTTACCGTTATTAACAAAACTGTCTGGTGCCTCAGAGCAATAAAACCAGCTGAAACCACTGGGGGAGGGAGAAGTCTGCAGAGATTTTTGGTAGCATTTTGGTCTGGAGACTGTGATTCAGAGGAAAAAAAAAATAATCCATAAAACAGGAGCTGGTTTCTCAGCCGATGCAAATGATCGAAACGTGTAAGAAGCGTCAGAGCCATGGGGCCATCTGTCTGCAAGCAAAGGTCCGGCCAGATATTCAGGGTAATAGCTAAAAATAGAGTAATGCTAAAAATGCTGTTTATGGACCAGAAGCCTGGTACGCGAGGAAGCCTGCAAACCCGGAATTAGTCGATGTCTGCCCAAGTTCAAGGGCCACAACTAGTTTCCACAGCCTGGGGGGTCCGGTTTAGGGGTCTCAGTAACTTTGTAAACCAGTCCCTTTAGGCATGTGTCTCCTTGCAGGCTGAAAAAAGATATTTTAGGCTTTTGTGAGTCACAGAAAGGCCTGGCTATGTGTAACCATGGGAATGGCTGTTGGCAGGGGTTGGGGGTGCACTGTAATGAAGTTGAGGACATCTGATACGCACAGGATAACAGGATGACAGCAAATGAGATAGTGAGCTTTCTTCTGGCACCCTTCAGTAATAAGAATAAAAAAAATAAATAAATTATCTATGTCTTCTCAAAAGCATCCCAAAGTTGGCAGTTTGAAGGGCTTGGTCCTTGGTGCGATGGGAAGCATAATTCTGTTCCTTCAGGGCAGGGTGTCCCAGCACTCTGGAAGCTGACTAAAAATGCAGTGGGATGTGGTTGTCAAGCCTCTCGTGATAACCTCTGGGGTAGGGTACTTGCTAACAGCTTCTGGCAAGAAAGGACACGTTACTTTCAGCACTGGGGTTAAAAATCTCTATTTATAGTTAGTGGTACTGCAACATTTACAAATAGAAGGCTACATCAGTATTCTCAGTTTCCAGGTGACAAAATAGAAGCCTTGAGCTCCGGTGTGACTAGCAGAACTGCCTCTCAGGTTTGATATGAGACGGTGTTCTTTCACTCTGGCTGTGGGAGAGATGCATGTCATGGGAATGCAAAGGTGGTGGGAATGGTGGGTCCCATCCTGAGTACTTGGCATCCCTCAATACCTGAGCACTTGGCTTGCTTGCTTTTAAGAAAGCAAGGGTTACATTTCCAACAGCGTTTGTTTTAAGAGAGCAAACTCCTGGTATGCTCGCAAGGAGCTCGAGGCAGGCACAGCCCCACTGTGAATACGGATGGAGGAGCAGAGCCCCTGTCTATGTGTCAGGCCGTGGGACAGGCTGTGCTGCCTGTGCCGGACCACAGGGTATATATGAGCCCCTCTCCTCTAGACCAGGTTGTGTGATGGGGTCACATCTTGCTCCTGGCATCGCTCCTGAACTCTGCAGTGTGGCAACAAGCATCTCATTTCTCGGGGCATCCCCTCCCCTTGCTATGGCTCCTGAATGGGCGAGGGTTCAAGGTCTCTCTTTTTTTCTTTTCTTTTTTTTTGTAAAAAGAAGAGGTCTTGCTTTTGACGGTGTCTTTGGAAGATAGTGGGTTTCTTTTTCATTACTGTTACGGTAATACAGTCTAGAATTTTTGTCATTTCTCCTAACCTCCAAGGTCACCTAGACACTTCAGGGATGTGAGGCTGCTCACTGGAATAAGGAAGCGATTGACAAAAGGCCCAAGATGGGTGAAGACAGCCATTAAAATCCTGCTCTGGCTCTAAATATAGCAACCTTTCCATGCCAGTCTCCTGTAATTTGCATGTTGAATTAGCATCTCATTAATATCTTATTAGGGACACTGGAAACCTAATGACAAAAACAAATGCAGCATGTGCAAAGAAGAATAATAGGAGGAATGAACTGAATAAAAGAGCTTTTTTTTTTTTTCCCCCCCTTTGTGAGTATTCAAATGAAGACCCAGTGGCACTCTGTCAACTCGGTTGTGGTTTCTGACCACCTTGGGGTCAGCAGCATCAGGAGGCTGGAGGTGCACCCCGTGACACAGATGAGGCCGAGAGAGAAAGCCCCAAAGGACGTCAGCAGACCCCCAGCGGCTGATCCGCCCTGTCAGTGCCTTGCACTGATTTACGTGCAAGTTCCATTTTAGTGGAGGCTCCCCAAACCATGCCAGCCCCCCAGGATTTTGAGAAGTTAAGGGTTGGGATCGGAGGTCCTGAGCTGCCGGTCTTGGAACCAAATCATCCCAAAAGATGAGGAATAAGAGAGGAAATTAATTGTGCTTTTCTGGGATCCAAACAGAGCTCAGCTTAGTTGAGGAATTTCTCTCTCTTAGCTCACCTCTACCTAATTTTCTGAGTTCGCAGCAACAAGCCCAGCCACCGCAGCTCATATCAGCTCTCCCCAAACGCTGAATGCTTCAGCGTGCACAGTCCTGTCGCTGATTTTGCTGTTAAAGTGCTCCAGTAATAAGGTACCAATAACTCCCTCTAGAAGCGTATTGCAGCTGCAAAATGCATAGCATAGCATTAGCACCTTTCCCTTCCATCGTCCCAGGGGATGGAGACACCAGGCAATGGGAGCAGCTTACTGCCAGCAGCCCCTCACCGTTTTTGGTGGAAAACAGACTCTTTCTGGAAAACAAAAGTGAAGTGGGTTCAAAGCATGTGGTCCACGCGTTCTGCACGCTGCAGTAGGGAAATGCTGCTGGTACCTGTACGGTGACTCTCACCAGTCTTGAAGTCAGAGACCATCTGGTAGAGAAAAGGGACTCTGGAAAATGAAACACTTAAAAGCTGAAGCTGGGAAGTTTAAGGGAGAGACGTGGTAGGAAAAGTGTGTGCATCACAGGGAGCTGGGGTTATTCAGCCTGGAGAAGAGGAGGCTGAGGGGAGACCTTATTGCTCTGTACAACTCCCTGAAAGGAGGGTGTAGAGAGGTGGGGGTCAATCTCTTCTCCCAAGGAACAGGTGATGGGACAAGAGGAAATGGTCTCAATTTACGCCAGGGGAGGTTCAGGCTGGATATTAGGAAGAATTTTTTCACGGAAAGGGTGATCAGCCATTGGAATGGGCTGCCCAGGGAGGGGGTTGAGGCCCCATCCCTGGAGGCGTTCAAAAGACGGGTTGATGTGGTGCTGGGAGATATGGTTTAGTGATGGTGTTGCTCTTTGTTTGTTGTGTGGGTGTTTATTTTCGCCAAAATTAGGCTGACGGTTGGACAAGATGATCTTTAAGGTCCCTTCCAACCTAGAAGATTCTGTCTGTAAAGCACAGGGTTCTGTAGGACCACAGGTGGGCTTTGCTATAAGGGCAGGATCAGGCCACAGAGCAGGTGAGGGAAGGGATATGAGTCCTTCTTGGTCTGTAACTAGCAGTGCGTGGCATGTGGGCTGAAACTTGGATATGGGTAGGTTGCGATTAGAAATCCAGCACATGAAAGTGAAATCAAACAGTCATAAATCAGGGAACACATGAAAACAATCCTTTGGGGACTCTGGAGAGCTGTTTCCTCATCAGATTTAGCTGTAATGTATTGGATTACATTTAAAAAAAAAAACACATCACCGGTAATGCAAACCATGCAGAGCATGGAAATGCTCTTCAGTTCCTCTTTATAAGCGTGTTACAAGAAATAATTTGGGTCTGTATTTATGCGGACTGTTGAGTTCCTGGGTGCAGGCATTGTACAGCCGTAAATGAGCCAGTCTAAGCCTGTTTTACAGCCTTACGCTGGAAGAAGCAGAAGAAATTATGTGCTCCAGTAGCTCCCTGACCTAGTGCATGAAGCTGAAATGGTGGTGGAGCTCTCCTTCTGTCCCCCAAACCATCATTTAGGTCCAGTGCCAACCCTCGCTGTTGTCCCAGAAAACCCTCTGGCTGTCGTTCCACGGAGAAGAGATGGCAAAAAAGAGAGGGTGCTTGGTAGAGTGCACAAAGGTTTGTGACCCCTGTGTTGTGCTGCTTGGGGGCATCCTTCAGTGCTTATGGTGCTTGGCATCATTGCTTCATCTCGCCTAGTGCCTCCAAAGCATGGGATCAAGACAGATGATAACTTGGTAATGAGTCATAGGCACGTACTGTGGCGGGGTTTTCACACTTTCTGCACGCTGGCATTACACAGCACCCTAGAGTCCCTCCGTGTCAGGGAAAACTTGGGTTTTTTCTTGCTTTGAATCACCTTGTAGGTAAGTTCCTCTCTTTCCAGAGGCTGTGAAGCCTCGAGGGACAAGGTTCCTCCAGAGCACCAAAGGCTCACCCTTGTGTATATACCCAAGCATGGGAAACCTGCTCGCCTAAAACTCCGATCCCCCTGTAATAGGACAGCTGTACCCTGGAGGTTGCTAGTGGGCCTTTGCTGTTTTCCAGGTAGATTATTTCAGTCAATCACTAATTCATCCATAGATCTTGATCTTTCCTGGCTGGATTTTTAAGACAGTGTGGCCCAAACCCTGAAGAGGCTCCGCTGTCACTCACGGCCCTACCTTTCCTCGTGCCGACAAACTCCAAAATGCATCAGCACGTTGGCTGTTGGCATCTGTCTCTCCACAACTCTTCTTTACAAAGGTGAAGGGATTGATCCTTTAAGCTGGGGTTCACTAATTGTATTCATTTATTCAGGCACTGCCCTGCTGCATGCTCTAAAAGAGCAGAGCTGTCTTTCCAAATGTATTTTTCAAAGCTCTTTAACAACTTAAGAGCAGTGCTCTGCAGGGGAGAGGGGGTGTGAGTCTGTCATTTAGAAACACAGAGGAACGAGGGTGCGGTGATATTTTTATTGCTCAAGTGGCATCATATGAGGTCAGGGCAAGATGGATGAACACCGTACGCTGTCTTGGTGCATTGAATATGCAGAGAGGTGACACGTCGGACATTTGGTCTTGGTCCAAAGTGATACTGATATGCCACATTGACACACAACTGGCTAAATGACCTCAAAAACAAGTGGGGTTATGGTTTTCCAGTCTGCACGCCACTTACTGAGGAGGTGAAAAGTCCAAACCGATGCACAACACCTCTGATCCACAGGGATCTCCCACAAGGTCAGCGTTGCTTCTAGTAAGATGGACAAGCTTTTGGTGTTCTCTGAAACTCCTTTTTCTACCAAAACTTAAGACAGCCTGTGTGTCATTTATGGTCCAGAGGGTTCCTCTCCTTTTGGAGTACTGTGACTCTACCACCGTCCCTACATTGAGCCTCCCTGCTGCTTGGAGCCTTCCTCTGTCTGCCGTTGTTGCTTTTCCTGATTGCAACGTAGAGGTGGCCTTAATAAAAAGGAGACTTGGTCCTGAAGTGTTAATTACCCATCTCTGCCTTGCTGGACAACCCTTTGGGTTGGTTCTTGGTATCACCTGACCTTGGGTGTCGACTGGCGTTAAGCCTTCGAGGCTGTCGCTTCCTGCGTGATAAGATAATCATAACGGAGCCAGAGCTGACAAGTGGTGTTTTGATGTAAGCAATGAGCAAACAGACAGATCAATAAGTGCTGAGCAAGGCACGCTTCACCTCGTATCGTATCGACTTACTGCAAAAATAATGGCGCAACAAAATGAAAATGTGTTGTGTTGTATCTGAGTTATGGTCAGTGGTTATATATAATATAACACAATATATTAACTCAGATGGGACTTGCTGTTGGAAAAAAATACAAATGGGTAGGCACAAAATGTACTGTCTCTAAATGTACACGGCAACACATCGAGATTAATTACACAGAATATGGGAGGAAACGAAAGCAACAATAAATTTCTATTATTATAACGATAGAAAGAACATGAGAAAGATTTATGGCGCTAAGAGCAAAATTTCTGCGTCCTGTTAGTCTGACTGTCTAATGTGCGAGAGATTTATGAGGCCAGTGAATAATGATCAAAAGTATTTATAAAAGTTTACCATTTGTTAGCGTTTATTTTTGCTCTCGCTGAGGCTGTTTATGAGCAGTAGAAGGGTAACACCGGGCTGACTGGCTGCTGGTGGGAGTTGTGCTGTGGGCTGGTTGTAACCCATTTTGATTTCGGAAGCTCTGATCTCTGAAAGCCAAATGACAGCCAAGGTAGAGAAGAGGCACAAGACCGCACTGAAGGGAATCCGATGTGTTTAGAGACGTTCGGCTCACGGAGGCGTAAGCGGAGGTGCAGGGAGGCAATCTCTCGTGCTAAGGTTGCTTTTTATGCACTGGAGACTTTCCTGCTTTGCCCTCTCTTGCCTCTGCTGATTAATCATGACGGGCACCCCTGCGAGGGATACATTCATATGTTGGCGTGTGATTTTTCCGAGCGCAGACTGGCACTTCTGTATCTCCTACAGCGTACTCACGCTTGGAGAAGTGAAGGGCAAGTGTATTATAAGGGGCTGCTGCAGGGAGGAAGGCAGGGTCCCTGTGATAATCAGGTTGCAGAGAGAGAAAGGTTATGGGAAGCAGCAGAATAGCACACTTTTGGGCATTTATTGCCTTTGAAATGGATTGTGTGTATCTAGAAAATAGGATGTTTCTCACAGCTACGTGGGCTTCTATCTTATCTCCCAACAGCAGAGAGCAAACTGCCTACTCGGGGGTTTAGCAAGATAGAAGATGATTATGGCTGCTTGGTTAATTGTGATATGACATGACAGAGAATATAATTTACCTTGATGATAATTATCACTGACCCGGGTAGTTTTGCAAAGCTTGGACAGAGTGTAGAGGGCCGCTCTGATGGATCAGCTCCTTCCAGGGAGGCTCAGGAGAGCAGCTCTGTAGCTTCACAGGCGCTCTCTGAGTGTGCTGGAGTATATATTTAATGTAAGAATTCACACATCAAAAGAAAAGAAAACCGAGGTAATGCTCTCAAAAATACACTGGATTGTAAGTATGTAAATCTGGAATGTGTTTGCAGTGGGTTTTGGGGGCAGTAAATGCCAGAGATATTTGCAGAATCAAATAACCATTGGGGTCACAACATTGAATCCAAACGTTCTGTCCTTCAGGACTTAATGGGTTTGCTGTCCTTTCATTTCTTTTTTCTTGTGAAGTGGGGAAAATTGGAAGTTTTGTCTTTGCTGCGATCGTAGGTCAGGGATGTAATAAGACATCTAATCGCAGGCTGGAGTGGGGAAGCATTTTAAAGCAGGGTGTAGTGTTTCAAATAGTTAAGTAGGTTGTTTCCCAGTTATTGCCCAAATTTGTCAGGAAATGGTAAGATTTTGAATAAGCTTTTTTGGCTGATAGCTTCGTTCAAATGATTATCAAAATACTTTGGTCACCAAACGGGATTATCAAAATAGTTTTGAGCAGCCAAAAAGCCCAAGACGCTACAAACATGGTTTGCAAAAAAACATCCCAGGCCCTTAAAAAAAAAAAAAAATTAAAAAAAATTAGGTCTGTATTTTGGATATTTAACTGCTAAGGAAAAATCCTGTTTCAGTGAAAGATATTTGAATAGCTGATATTCAAAATGATCAGCCAGACAACCCTAAACTTACCCAGATAAAAGAGGTGATTCTGTTATTTCAAGTAACTGCTGGTAGAAACGAGAGCAGAATTTGGCATAGAGAATACGTTCTTGGTATAAAAATGAGTATATTCAGGCAATTCATCATGATGCCTGATTTTACAAAACCATGCAGAGCTCGCAGCAGTGACCAGTGCTGTTGAAAGGAAGGCCTGTTATTTAGATGTGAAACTTCCTTTGAGGCTGCTATTACTGACAGCTTCTGTCTAAAAAAAGTGCCGAGTATTGTGTGCTTTGGGAACCTCCGCGTGCATATTTGGCCTTTTTCATGGCTGTTTTGGGAATTTTGGAAGGAACTTTGTTTCGGAGGCGCTAGAGATGGCGTGAGTGGTCGGAGAAACCTTTAGCCGTTGGGAAAGGATGCTGTGGTGCTTCGTTCCTCCTGCAGATTCACCTCCTGCCGTATCTCTGGTGCAGCCACGGGTGGGAGCAGAGCGGCGTTAGCTGGCACAGCTCTGTTGCTTGCATCCCCTCCTCGCATCTCTAAATAAACTGCTTGCAGCAAAGTGGCTTCTTACTGGGAGCAAGTTGTGTTTACTATTCATGCCTGCACCGATGCCCGTGGTCTGGGCTTTTTTTCTGTCCCCCACCTTTGCTTGGGGATCAAGCTCTCTCTCCCGCTCTTTCATCTCCACACCTTTCATCTTGTACCTCATTTTTGGATGGTGAGGGAAGTATGTGGCAGGAAGAGGCTGAGAGGATCAAAGACACCTCGGGGACTTTGAAGTCTAGGAACGCTGACTAATGCAAGGGACCAAAAGGGGTGAAAGAGGGTACGGTAGGGGGTCACGGCCCAAAGGCAGAAAGGGACAGGGTTTTGTCATTGAGTGGGAGAGCAGCGTTGGAGGGATGTGCTTTCTTTTTCCTGAGGTTCAAGAGTGTGAGGCTGTTAACTGACAGCTTTGCTGCGTGCCAAGAGCTCGCCCTGCCCTAAACAAGCTGGAGACAAGAGGAAAAAGGAAGACAAGTGAATAGGAGTAAATTGAAACAAGGAACATCTGCATGTTCGTTATTAAAAGAAAAATAAAACAAAGCCTTAAAAAGTCAAAGCGGTCCCTGGAGAGGCATCGCTCAGCAGGTGACAAGCTAGGCAGGCAGCTACACACAGAGATTTATTTTTCCTGCTCTCTCGTCAGTCCTCCCCAGTCTCAGCCCACGGCCATCTGAGCCCTGGATGAAGCCTCACCAATACTTGCTCTCTAGCAGGTCATCCAAAAGGAGCTCAAGAGGGACCTTTAGTAAAAGGTGCAAAAACCGCTTGAATAAATATCTTTTGGCACCTGCTCGGGAGTAGGATACACCTGACGTTTGGTGTTTTCTTCCTGGTGCTCTGATAAAAATTTAATCTAATTTAATTTAATTCGGGGCTGGAGGGTGGTCCTGCTTGGTCTCCCCCGACTGCGTACAATCCTGTTTATATGGCTATCAAGCTCCATCTTAAAACTCGTGGGCAGCTCACTCCTGGCCTTGTGCAAGCCTTAGAGCCACTCAACTTTGCCAGCACCATTTCCAAATATCTTAGCACAAGCTGTAGCATGAGCGAGCTCCCTCACAAGTTAGCCTAAAAATGCCGGAAGAAAATGGTTTTGTCCTCATTGTATCAAATCCAGGCCTGATCAGAGTAGGTGTTTTCTAGAGGGACTATTGATTTTTGCCTCACAGACTGTACCCGACAACTTGCAAGTCACACAGCCGTCATTTATATCTGGAGTTTGGCAGCAAGACAACGGTCACCGTAAAATGACTGATATATGTTAACCGTTGGCTTGGTGACGGATCACGTTATAAAGAGCCTCAGATTCACCACAGTCAAATCATGAGTCTGTCCCAGCTGTAGTATTTTAGCTGGAAGACGGCACAGGCTGTATGCAAATTGCTCGGACAGCACCTTCTTCATTTCAGATGAAAGCTGCCCGAGGTGAGGAATCTTGATTTCTTCTCCAGGATTAAAAAGAAGGAAGGCTTTTTACTTCCGAAAAAGCACCCTTCCCAGGTTTCTTTGCTAGTCTGATGGACAGTCCGTGAAGTCAGTTGTCTTCTGTAGATTTGTATCCATCCTTCATCAGCCATTGGAATCAAGATCTGCTTCCCTTGGGGGTAACGTGTGTTTGTGATGTGCTCACAAGGTCACATCTAGCCCCTTTTCTTCTGGTTTTGTGGTCTCAGCGAGACTTTATAAAAATTTAGGCACGCTGCTTGAGACATCTAATCGTGCGTTGTGGTTGCTTAAAACCGTAGCTGCTATTTTGGATATGGAAAGCAGCTGTTTGGAAAAATATTTTCTCTTGTTTTTTTAAAAAAAACTTGCTTTTGTTTAGAAAATGTTGGCTTTTCGAGGAAAACAACCACCAAAACCCAAGCCAGTAACCTCCACAGAAAAAGAATGGAAAAGATACAGATGGGAAGAGAAGATGTGATGTGATGCTTAAGGATGAAGGGACGCATGAGCTCTCTGTGAATATTTGCAAGCAGGAGCTGTGCTCTTGACTTGCAGCTGAACAAGTTTCACATCCTTCTTGAGAGTTTTGAAGCTTTGTCCTAGAGCTACCCTGCAAGGCTGAGGGTTCAAGTGTTGCGCACGGGAGACCGTGAGGCCCTCCAAAGTTAGAAAATTGGCAAAAATTACAGAAAGTTGGGCTTCTGTCTTTCTCTGAGACTGGTGGAGGTGACTTCTGAATTGCTGATCTGCGGGGCTCGGGGGATGTCTGGCTCTGTTAATAGCAGCGTTAAACATATTAGACCTTTTCAGTATCAAACCAGCGTTCTTCCAAAAATATACAGCAAATAAGAGGTAAAAAAGCTTAGTGTCGGGAGGTTTTGAAAGGTGCCCTGGCAAAATTTGGAGGAAAGCTGCTTATGGCAGCCGATGCTGAGGTACATCCCCAGCGCCCGCAGGGCTCCTGTACACCTAGAGGAGTGCAAACGCCTGAGTGTTGTCTGCCCAGCAACGCAGAGAGGACCAGAAAAACTGCTTTTTGCTTGGTGCACAGGGCGGGAGAGAGGCATCTGGCGCTGGCCCTAAGCTCCGCTTCGGGCTGTGAGACAGCTCACTGCCAGGCTTTGCCCAAAGTCTTCCAGCTCTCTGGCGGCTAGAACGTGCCCCCAGCCTCCTGCGGAGAACGACTGCAGCCCTCTTTGCATGCAAATTGTTAATGCATTGTGCATGAGGGCCCTAATTAATACTCTGCTGCAGATAACGATTTTACATTATAGCTATTAACCTTGGCATATTTCAAACTAAATGCCAGCGCGTTGGGGAGGATTTTGTGTATGTTGCGTTGCGAAATAATGAATTATGTTTTTGCATATTTTATGTACTGATTTTTCTTTAGTAATTGTGAGGCTAATGTTGGGGAAAAGAGGCCTGCACTAGTGTATTGGCTACTTCGAAGGTTAGGGCGTTTTGGAGCCTCGGGTTCGGTTTCTTGCTTTGCATTGGCTTACTGCAGGTCTTTTAACCTTGGGTATGCAGTGGAGTTAGGAATGCTTCCTCCCTTATAGGGGGGTTTTGTAGTCCTGAGAGAAGGTAGCTCTCCTTTTCTATGCCCAAACGTCCCTTTTTCCCAGATTTTCGAAGAAAAGCTCCTTGATTCCTGCTTCACTTGAGTGCCCGTCTGCAGTGGTCTGGTTCCTGGATCAAGATTACGAACCGTTTCTCATCAAAGTTGGATGATAATGAGTTTTGAAGTGACATTTGTTAGGATTTTATTAATTTGTCTCTAATAATAGACCAGAATTGTTTATGTGAAGTAACACTGGTGTTATCCTGGTCTGGAGGAATCCTGATCCGGTGGGGTTTGTCCGAGGGGCCCAGTTCTGAGGAGGACATCTGGTTCAGACTGAGGACAAGGAGACTTGGAGGCTAAATGCCACTCTAGCTGATGGGCTGTTTGCATCTGCAGTTCTGTGCCCTGTCGTCTTCCTAGGTCTGTTAGGAAAGAGAGTCTCCCATTGCTTCTCCTGCCAAAAAAAGCAATTGGACTTTTATTCAAAGCGCCCTGCAAACCAGTTTCCTCTGCCAGGGCAACTGCAACGCCTGGGGCAGGGCTACAACCTGCACTTACCACCAACAGAAGAGTGTTTGAGGGTTTTTCATTCTTTTCCAGCTCACCCATCTTTCTGTACTCGGTCTCTGAATGATGTTTAGGTGCAGAATACCCCAAAGTACAGAACTCCGAGGAAACCTAGCCCTCATTTACCTTGCAGTTGCCGTGATGCGTAATGGAAAAAGGATGCTTATAAGGCCACTTTCTTTCAGAAGAATTTTGTTTCTGATCCAACTGGCAATAACTCTAACGCTGTGTAAACTATTTTATGGATCTGTATAGTCAACAGATCAATTTTATTATACTTGGCCACTGCAGAAAAACTGTAAACTCCTGCTGTTAGCTGATGTCTGGGAAATATGTTTACAACTTTATTCCTTTCCTTTGATGGCATCAATGTATTTATATTTTTTTTTATTTAATAAAAAATGTGCTGTGGTCTTTCCCATGCTATTTTATCACGCTGAACTTTTTCACATGGCCAGCTCCAGCACAACATACTGCGCTAATGAGGAAGCATTCGCAATTCTAAGTAATGACAGGTCTCTTGGTTTTCCTGGGCTGGTAAAAGTTCAATTCCCCTTTGTCTTTTGACTATTAGAGTCTACTGATTTTAAAAGTGTAAGGGAGTGAGTCACTGGTATTTACAGCCATGGTAGCTGGCGTGCCGGGGTGGCTTCTTTCGGCCGCCACGCTCCAGCCCATGACGGAGTTAGGGCTGGTAGCTGCCCTGAGCACATCCCTCCTGCTATTTAATTGGTTTAGTGACAATTTTGTTTTATGCAGGGAATTGGGCTGTGGCAATGAGCTACCCAGGGACCTGAATGCTGCTTGGCTGCGAGTGAAGGCTTCTCTATGGGACATCAAACTGTTACCTTTTTGCAAGCTGGCACTGCCTCTCTGGAAGGGTATATTTGAAGGGAATGTTGGAACGGTAACTTTAAAAGCTCCTTTAAAAAGAATCAAGTTTGGGAACACATTTTCATGTGATCTAAGCTTCATCTGACTCAGTATCCCATCTGTGACAAGCATCAGTGCCAGATGTTTCTAAATAAGATATGAAACTCCCACAGCAATAGATGTGGGATGATTTGCCCTAAACAAAGGTCTCACCCCGACCTCGCTTTGTTACAGATCAGTCCTGGAGCAGGTGTTTTACTGTGAATACCTGGTGGACAGGGAAAGATTACGATACACTCATTATTTACTGAAATATACTGAATAAAAATATACAGCTCCTTGACCCATCTTAGCTGTGCCATCTTTTGAGGTACACTAAACTGACATTTTCCTTGTCAAAAGTACCGACCGCAGAGTGATAGGACAGACAAAATGGCAAAGGATCTACCGAGTGAGCTTCAGACATGGGCTGCATTTGGGAGCCTTCTCATTAGCAACTGGAAAAACAAATTACAGATCTCTTTTACTTGAATGGAAATCGGTGAAAAGCACACCGGTGAGCCTTGCGTTTGCAAAGTCACTTTTTGGAGTGGATTCACACCTCGGCTATTGCTATGATATCTTGGTAACTCTATTATTTCGTATTTTCTTTTGGTTCCTATGCAATTTGCACGTTCAGGGTCGAGCCTTTGCTAATGACAGCTCCTTGCGTTTCAAGGTGGCCGAATCAGCAGGACGCATGGCATGTATCCACAGAGCTTTAAAAATATCTCTCTACATGACATATGCTGTTTGTCCCTGAACACCGGATAGGTTAATTGTTAAAGAAACATTAATAACATTAACTGATGGTATGGCTTCCCACTGCCTCTGCCCTGGCAATCTCACACTGGCAAATGGATTAATAATCCTATTGGAAATGAATGTTGTTGCTATGCAAGTAACAGAAAACTAGATAATTTAAGAATAGTTTGGATGATTACTAATTAGATCCACCGACACAGGGGAATTTGAATTATTCATGACTGGCTGAAAACAGCGGGTAATTCATTTGTGCTCTTCTCTGCAACTAATGTGAAAGTTGTTTATTTTTCCCTCCCCACACACCCAGATGATCTGCTAAAAATGATCCCTTGTTTCAGTGCTGATCATTTCGCTGTGGAAGGAACATCAGGGCTGCAAGGTTAGGATAAGAAGCCTGGAAAAGTTAGTTGGAGAAGCATGTGGATGAGCCACACTTTGAGACATCAGCTTTATTCTTTATTCATTGAGTTTCAATAGGCCAAGCCAACATCTGAATAAATATCCAAACTTAGATGCTCATGCACTCCCAGGGTAGGTGAGGAGACGCCACATGGTGGCATCCCCACGAGGATGCTTTTTTGGGTGGTGGGGTGCATGGGACTACCCAGGAAGATACGAAGGCACCCTTCACAATCACCCCTGCTCCCTCTGCTTTCGTTGGACTCACCCAGTACTACCCTGTGTCCTGCAGCAGAGGCATCAAGCACACCCCAGAACCTCCCCTCTCATCTTGGGGAACGCCCTGAGGAGCTTCCCCCTCTGAGGATCCTGTGCACGTACAGATGCACACACGGTTCAAATCTGACAACCCCAAATGGGAAGCATGCCGTTTTTCATGAGAAGAGGCATCCTTAGCAGCTCTGCAAACACGTGCTGCTGGACAGAATTTGCTAAGGTGAGCCGGATAATTCAAGTTGAGGACATGTAGGAGGTGGTGAAAGCTGTCCTCCAGCTCTGCTGTGTTTATCCTTAATGGCATGCGAATGACTTCAAAATAGTGTGCAAAAGCTTTCTGGACTTTCTGATAGCTCCTTCTGCCCTGGCACTGAGCTGAGAGCCTCAGCCAGCAAAGATGCCTGAGCAAACCAATTTTAGGACTCCTCCTTTTTACTTTGTTACTTCCCTGAAATGGCTCAGATTAGTTTAAATAGAAGGAGAAAAAAAAAGAGACTGTAACTGGAGGATAAATAACCTCACACATGAAATTACCCAGCTCGTTCAATACCAGGCTCTGCAGATCCTATTGCCTTTATTAATTTATGAGCTTTATTATCTTGATTTTTCATTAAAATACAATAAGTTGGTCTAACTCATAAAATAAAGTGAAGCACAATAGTTCATTTACCATTGATCCGTATTTGTAACTCGCAGAAGATGACAGCTACAGCTGTCATATACCAAGCCATACCCGATTCAGAAGTGCTACACAGCTATGCATAGTTAAAGCACATTATCTTCCCTCCCTGGCCTCTTGCTCTCATTTTTACTGGTTTCCAGCACGAAGCGGGAGGCAGAGAAACGTAACTTGCTTGAGACCACAGACAGGAGCAGTTACTGAACTCGCTCCTGTGGTTTAGGAAAAAAAGGGTGAAAAATGGGTGTGAAAGCTGCTGTAGAGGGGATTACTATGTAAAAGAAGACACATAAAGCACACCATGTGGTGGCGAACACATTTTAAGCGTAAGAGGCTTGCATCATCTTTGAGCCTTTCTTCCATCTCTAAAGCAGCCGGCACTTGAGCACAGGGGATCTGTGTTTCTCCACATGGGTGTATGTGTGTGCTCACGCCACATATATCCATTGCTGGTTAGAAATGAGAAAAATGCCAAGGGCTAAAGTGTGTTTGCACACTAATTGCCGTATATATATATATATGAATTTCTCAACATTTTCCTCTTAAAAATTCAAAGACGCAGAGATGTTTCAGTAGCAGGTAGGCCCTAAAGGAGCAATGTGAGTTGTGCGGCCCAGTCATGTCTGAAATGCTGCTGGTTTTACGGCTGCTGTGGTGGTGGCAGCCAGCTCCCTGCCCTTGGCAGTCCCCAGCAGGCACTGAGGCTCTGCATCCCCCTCCCAGCTTTGCCTATGCTGAGCCACAGCGTGGCCCTAGCAGCCACCTCCTCATCCGGGTCTTCCTCAAGATGAGCAGCACTGGCGCCGTGGCACCACCAACAACAGGAAAACATAAGAAAAAAACATCACTATGTGGCTTTTGCTTAATATATATTTCTGTTTCCTCCCCCTGGCAAGCAGGGGAAGCTTAATTGGCTATTTCATACTGCCATCCCTTTCTCCTTGACCCCAGACCTCCGTTGCTGGCATCTCCAGCATCACTCCATAAATGACAGGAAAAACACCTGATGTGGCAAGTGGGTGCTTTATGAGGAGTGATATGGCATCAATCATAATTAACCCGCACGTCCCTGTCACGGGCTGGGGCAGGCCCCATCACATCTGGTTTCCTGTTGGAAAATACTTCGTTTTATGTAGGTTTAGCAGAAAACAACCAAGAGACTGATCTCTAGGCGATGGGAGCTGGTAAAAGATGAATTATCTGTCACTCGGGAAGATGCCCTGGCAGCGGAAACCATCAAGCGCATTCGTAAGGTTTCATTAGTCCTTCTTCCCCCTCCCTCCCCACGCTTGGCGTTGTTTGCTTTTCAGATTGGTTAGCAGCCCGGCATCTGCTCCCCGAGCCTTTTGGAAAACACCGCGGAGGATGCAAAACACCTGAGTCCCGCAACAGCCCGATTTTAACAGCCATTCGTAAAAGCAGGGCGTTTCCCTCCGCTTCTTGAGTCAAACGCTGCACCGTGAGCTTTCCAAGACCTGGCGTCTGCGTGCGCGCAACTAAATATTAGCCAATTTAGCGCAAAGCCCGCGGTCACTCTGCGTTAGCAACGAGGGAGAGGTGCTGTGGGCTGTAAAGCGCTGAAGACTTTTGGTGCTGATTTTTGGTCAGCTTCTCTTGGTTACAGAGAGCAGAGTCTGTGCTCATTGTCTTGTACAAGCCACACCATCAAACAGCTCTTCTCCTTAACTCTTCTTGTGACTGGCTGGTGGGAGCAGGGAAACCTTGGCCTGATGGCGTTGTATTTTCCTCCTTTTGTTCCCTTGAGCATTAAATCGGCCCCTGCACCTCCTAAGCTTCAGCTCTAGCCTGTTGTTTCATTCTTTCTTTAACGAGCCTTGTCCCATACAGTATCCCAGTGTTACTATGGCGATGCAAGGACTTGCCACAGCGCTCACTGGTGCTATAAGGGATCCTAACAGTGTCTTACAGGACACTGTACTTAAGAACGTGCGAGGCAGTGAGGTATTATAGGAAGCTCTTTTTTCCTTCTTCCCTCGCTCTTCAGATGGATGAGGAGGATAGATGTTGGAAGAGGCTGCCCAGGGAGGTGGTGGAGTCTCCTTCTCTGGAGACATTCCAACCCCACCTGGACACGTTCCTGTGCAACCTGCTCGGGGTGGACCTGCTTTGGCAGGGGGGTTGGACTAGATGATCTCCAGAGGTCCCTTCCAACCCCATGTGGTTCTGTGATTCTGTGGTGGTGAGCAGAGTATGCTTTTGGGTATTAGATACTACTCCACAAATGATTATGGTGACATTATGGTGGAGTAAGGTGCTGCTCAGCAAGAGTTACAGATACTGGACTCTGAACTTGAAGCGTTTAAAGCATAACCCATCCTAGCACAGCTAAGGGAATGCAGTGCACTTGGGGATTTAAATCCTATTAAATCCAGAACCCAAGCAGCCTTTGAAAGCACCACGTGCAACTCCAAATCGCGTAGGGCCCAACAGTTCTGCTTGCTTTTAGGTAACAACTGGGAGCTTTAGCATTTTTCTCTTCTCTGTATATTAACCTTCCTACACTTAACTATATACAGGTTTCTAAAAGGAATTATATTCTTCTAATGTTGTATCTCCCTCTGAATTATTAAGACAATTACCTAAAGGGTGGGTTGAGGGAGGATGGAGCCGGACTCTTTTCAGTGGTTCCCAGTGACAGGACGAGGGGCAATGGGCACAAGCTGGAACAGGGGAAGTTCCACTCCAATCTGAGGAAGAACTTCTTTGGGGTGAGGGTGGCAGAGCCCTGGAAGAGGCTGCCCAGGGAGGGGGTGGAGTCCCCTTCTCTGGAGATCTTCAAGCCCCCCCTGGATGCCGTCCTGAGTGATGTGCTCTGGGCAACCCTGCTTTGGCCGGGGGGTTGGACTGGATGATCTCTAGAGGTCCCTTCCAACTCTGACAATTCCATGATTCCATGGCTGCATTCTCCTAATGTACCTTACTGGCTCAACTCAAAGTTGTTAATTCATTACAAAAAAGAATTCCTGCCCACTTCAGATGTGTGCACTTCTCCCCCTCCTTCCAAATAGCGCTTTGACTGCATTGAGAGTTAAACTGGTAGCTCTCTTGGACTTGACATGGTAATAAATCTAATAATGTCCTGCTAACAGAGCTAAATACCTCATTTGAGGAAAAATGAAGCAACATTTTTCCCTGAGCTGTAAAATATGTTGAGTGATTTCATTTCCTTCATCGGGAACATTAGGGCTTGGCATAATCCTCGCTCGCTCCAAAAGAGCATAAAAGTTGTCTCCCGTGTGATCGCTCCAGTCGCCTTGCTGCCAGGTACCTGCTGCACGCCCGGCGCTGCCTGGGCTGCTTCAAGCAATAGCATGTGTGCTTTTCCCACTTACTAAAGAGAAAAGAAAACAGGTCCGTTCTGGCATTTGGTTGCAGGCTGTAAAATCGAAATTAGCAGTCAAGACACAGCCGCCTCTACCTGCAAAGGCCACCTGCGCTAATGATGCTTGGCTTTCAGGCATGTCCCTCAGTCTGCCAAGGTCCAAATGCGAGACACGTTATCTGGCCAAGTCATAACATGAAGGATGAATGAAAGTTGAGTAGGGACGCTGAGGTGCCAAAAGATCAATTTTTAAAAATCTAAATGGCTTTCCTTATGTCTTTTGTCTGGGAGAATACACTTTCAATGTGGGGTAGCTTTCAGAGGGGAAGTGTGGGGAAGAGAGACCTTCTTTGTGAAGATTCTCAGTTATTTCATGACTGTAGTGGCGGAATTCCTATAAAATAAAAGTTTTGTCTTCAGGAGCTGAAGGGCAAGGATACCAGAGGAATTTTCCGTGCCTCAAATATTTTTGTCAGCTCTGCTGTTTAATTTGTCTCCTTCTGAAAACAGAGCAGTTGGGGATCTTTCAGAATCCAGCTTTTTGGGGTTCACAGCATAGAATACCCTAAATGAAGTTTGGCTTTCATTTCTGCTCCGTGCGACTCCATTGGCTACATCGAGCAAACAACTGGCCGTGAATTTTCTACGTTGTTTATATAAATATACAGGTCTAAAATATAGGATATAATATAATCTTTATTAGATTATAGAAAAAATATAGATCTATATTATTTCACCCGTCTGTTAATGATTTGCAGTCTTTTGAGTATAAGACTGAATCTTCTTTATTTGTTGGATGTTTTGCAGTCTTAAATGGATACCTGTGTATGTTTTCTAGCTCTTAGATTGGTAGGTTTTCATCTAAGTCCTGCAAAATCAGTTCCGGTTTCATGGACTGGACTGCATTCTTTTATTTCCACTAAAGGCAACTATTGCAAATATAGAAACATAAACATCATTCAGCCCCTCACATCTGTGTATACACATGAGTCTGTCGTGGTTCTCATAATCTGCCTTTTTCAGTTTGTCCTTCATACTTCAAATGCAACTAAATCTTTGAGTCAAACAACTTTTATTCACCCTGGATATAATTTACGTGGTCATTTTTGATACGTCATGAGCTTCCTTTTCGTATCACCAAGATGAAATCAAATGCGTAGCTCTCTGTGTATCTCCGAGTCTTTTATCTTGACTATATATGCATCACTTCGATTTGTTAGATGTGGAGAGACCTAAAATAAGAACATTTTAAGCACTGCTTAGCTTTCGCACGGAGTCTGCGTTACGTGTTCCTGTGAGCAGGTCAGCAGTAAGAAGTTGTGCCAGAGGCAGTAACACGTTGCATTTGCCGTTATGTTGCTGCATGAGATGCTGTGCGTTGCATGCTTCCTTAGCAAAGTTGTGGTTGAGTGGCAGGAAGGAAACCTTCCGATTTGTGTTGATTATAGCAATTGGTAATAATAATAAATTGATTATAATTATCATGGATGCAATCATTTCCCATCTGAAATGACAGCAGATGCTTAGATACTTGGAAAAAATACCAGAAGCCAAGTGGAAGAGCTGTTTGGTTTGGTTGTTCACGTCTTACTGCCTGAAACAAGGAGAGCTGGAAAGTGCCAGCTAGTGGCCAGGTACGTTAGGAGTATTTTGTGCTCACTCTTTACTCAAATGTCTATGGAAATATACGTCCCTTTAAAACACACAGTGTTTCTCCCTTAGAAAGAAAAACTAAGCACGCTTTTCTGATTTTTATTTGAATAGTTTCCGTAATTGGGAAGGAAACCTACTACGTTTTTCCTTATGTGTTAGCATTATTTACAGCTCTGTGATGCCATTTTGATCACCTTATCGTGATCAAACCATTATTTTAATTCTTAGGAATTCCCACAGAACATGCTGCAGCATAGAGACTTTAAGTCTCTATATGTAGAAGCATAGAGACTTTTACAATTTTTTTTTAAGAAAAAAGGTGTCCAACTCAAACAGCTTTGCAGGTATTTTCAGTTCCCCCTAAGCACAGCATAAATAAATATGCTGATTTTTTTAACCTTTGCAACAGCAGTTACTACTTATAAGAAATGTATATGTTGATATAATTATTCCAAATGCTCTGAATGCATAATTTTCAACAGGGATTAAAGGAAGAGAAATATATATTGAAATTTTAGAGTTTGTATGAGGCTCATCTCCGTAACAGCTCTCCAACTTTTTACTTCCCCTGATGATCCTGTTAGAGGACAGGTCCTGTCTTGTCCCATCAGGGACGGTGTCTTCTCTTCCCCTGCTGCCTTCTTGCCTTCGCTGCCTAGCACAGAGCTCAAAAGCAAGGATTAATTGCTGGGCTTGCTACGGTGTTTCAGCATTGAGGTTGTCCCTTGTGCGGACGGAGGAGGCAACATGGCACTCAAGGTGCCTGCTTTTCCCTGTGACATGACTTTTGAGGTGGCCTGGGCTACCAGGGCAGTGTGGCAAAAGATGGAGGGGGGACCGATCCGCTCTAAGGTATTGATACGGTTCCCTGTTCTGCTTGTATTTGAACCTCTCACCCTGCCAAATGGACAGGAACCTGTTTTACAGAGGTGGGAAAGCAATAGTCCACAAAACATTCACGGGCCTCTTAGTTCTTGCCTGAAGTCACTTGGGAGTTAGTTCAGATCAAGGCAAAAGCTGTTTTCCCCCAAAATGTGTGGCAAAACAGGAAGTCATAAATTCCCTTAATTCCGTTAAAAGGCGCTATGACCTTGGGAGAACATTACTGCTTGCTCCTCAGTTGTAGGTCTGCAGATCTAAAGAGTTGGGATGTTACACACTTTTGCAGAGAATGAGTTCTGCGGAAGGAAATAGGCTCCAATTTGCACTGGTTTCAAACTGAGCAGAAAAATACAGAGTTTTTTTCCTCAAAATGTGGAGATGAGAAAGCACGGAAAAACCCAACAACTGCCAAACGCGAATCTGCAGGGTTTTTAAAACATTTCTCCCTATTTCTAAAGTCACGAGTGTCGTTCGTTTAACATTTTCAAACATTGCTTTGCCATAATGAGAGCTGGCAATTTAAAAGCAAACTGTGTCTCTGCTGAGAGTTAGCATTTTCATATAATTTTTAACTCTGTGAGCAAAGAGTTTAGGGCTTGTCTCATGGCCTTGCGCGATCCTTTTCCCCTTGTGTTCCCCCCCACCAAGGGCTGCAAAGCTCTGCTGAACTAAGCGTGCCGAAGACCTGCTGTGGTGGTAGCAGCACTCCTTAGAAACCCCGGTGCTGATCTGCGTTACCATTTGTGAGAAACACCGACTCACATCTTAGAATTTAAAGAGGACAAAGTCACCGAAGCAAAGGTTAAAAGAATGTATTAATACGGAACAGCGCGGAATTGCGTGCACCAAAAATAGATGCACGATGAGCTTTTAGCTTTCAGGTCTTTCATACCCTTATCCCGGCCGCCTGAGGTCCTGTCTCTCTTCTCGTTGGCTGAGAAGTTGGAGATCACATTCTTCCCGACCACTCGACCTATTACAGGTTTATTTTGCACCTTTTTCCCGTGTAAGGCACACACACGCCTACTCTACGAAATTATTATCCTAAACACGCCTTTGATTAGTTGATTATGCTACACGTTATTTCACAGTCTTGGCTACCATCTATTTGGCAGATTTACTGTCCAAGACTGGTTTCTTTGGCCTTATTGATACTCCCCTACCCTCTGGGTTCCTGTGTTGAAGGCCATGTTCCAGTCTGTTTCTCTTCCCCTAGATAACGCTCCGCCAACAAGGATCCTTTGACAGACCAAGGGCATTTCTGGGGATTAACTGGATACAATTTATTAGACTCTACTATTACTAAGAACTCCTTTGTTAGTATTGACACACCAACAAGAATATATCAATTAGCTGAAGCAAAACTTAGCTCATTTCCCACACATTTATGCTCTTTTCTGGGCAGATCGCTAAACTTCAGGCCCATTGATTTCCATTGGAAGGGTGCAGCGCCCCACCTACATTCCGGTATTAAACCATCTTGGCTACATCCCGCTGCCGGAGGTTGCGATGACATCTCTTCCTATCTTAGGGCTTTTGCTTCTGTTGACAGGCTGTAATTTAGGCTGGCATGCAATAATTCCGTTGCTGAGTCCTTTGGTGGAAAAAAGTTATTTTTAAAAGTAGAAAGACTCTTTACAAAATAACACAAAAAAGGGATTTATTACAGTTTCGTTGCTGCGTTCTCAAAATCTTGCCCCTTTTTATCCGTTCTGGTAGATTTGTTTGGGCTTTGGCTTCTTGAGCAAGTGATGAACTTGAAAGGTGCCGTGTTTCCTTTATAATGATGTTCTCACCCTGCAGATCTCGAGTGCTCAGAATCAGACTGAAAAATCATAGCTTTGGCATAGCAATTTCGGTTTGTTTTTCAGAATAAACATTTGCTGCTTTCAGGCCTTATTTTATTTTATTTGACTTTTTTCTTCCTTTTTTTTTTGTACTTGTGTTGGAATTTTGATGATGCCTTTTTCGTGTTGAATTTTGACGATACCTTTTTACCCTTTTTTTTCCAGAATCCTAAGAATTTTCTTCTTTCTCTCTTTTTTTAAATTTATTTTAACAAAAGCTGAGATTCTGGCATTTATTTCCGGGCCGCTAAAGAAACTCCTAACATTTACTTTTAGAAAAATCGAAGATTGGCATCTTTTCATGGCTTATATTCCTGTTTTACCTACACTCTTCTTTAATGTAGTCCGTGGATGATATATTGCTTTAAATTTTTTATTTTGCAGACTTCATTCCCCCCACACACACACTTGTTAGTTCACTTTGAGGTAGAGCCCAGTGAAAGGTCTGAAGAGCCTTTCTGAAAAATCAATATTTCTGTGATCCAGACTGTAATAATTAAACAAGGGCAATTAAATGATCAAGCGGCCAACTTAGTCTGTCTTGACAAAGTGCCCTTTTGTCTCGTAAAGGTGAGGTTGTTAATGCGTGCGGTGATTAAAAGTCACAGCAAGGTGGCTCTTCCTGGAAAGTGTCCTTTCCAGCTGCCCGGTGGCGTGGTAACGGCGGACATCTCCCTACAACATGTGGTCTTGCTTTGTCTGGATTTGAGCCATTTGGCTCGCGTAGCTCTCACCTGCTGAGCTGCTGCAAATTTGGCTGATTTAAATTAAAATTATTTTTGATGTATCCACAGTTGCGTATAACCGCTCAACCGTAAGCAGACCCTGGAGCCCGGAGGTCTGTGACCCTTCTCCATGGTCTCCCTTGGCGCCACGCAACGTCCAGGGCACGTGGCTGGCAAAGCGGGGCACACGGGCAGGCAGTTTTGGAGGGGGTGCCTTACCCGGGGGGACAGTAATGGCACAGGAACGTGTGTTTGCCGGCTGTGGTGCAGGATCTGACCCTCCCTGAGGGGCTTGTCGCCGGATTGGACTCCCCTCTCTAATTGGGATCACACTGATCGGATGCTCAAATGATGCTCCCGAAAGGCCAGAGCGAGTTTTCCGAAGAAAAGCCCGAATCACGTCTCTCAGCATGGTAGTCTGGCTGATGTGAAATAAAAGGTATGTTTGTCAGTTTTGTGTCACGCGTCCTCCCTCGCCTCCTGCTGGGGAGCAGGGCTGATATGATTAGAAGCAGCTCAGACATGCCTTTTGGATTGCCTGCAGCAATACTAGCAGGGACTTTGTTTTTTTGCTTTCCATTTTTAAAGCTGGGCTTGGTTCCTTCCAGTTTTCCACTTCCGTTCCTCCTCTGAAGACTGCTCAGCTTGCTGAACGCGTACAGCTATTAGAGAAATGCTTAAAATAACCCCAGATTTCTGGCTTAGGTCACAAAACTAGGGAGTGAAAATATTTAGTCAGAGGTACCTTAGGTGTTTAAGCAGCAGACAGCAGTGTTTGCAAATAATCCTAAAAAATAAACAGGGACCTCTCTGGAAAGTCAGAAACGAAGATTTCTGCACCGACTGGGAGCCTGCAGAAGTTGATTAATGGTTGTGATCGCGCCGACAGCCAGAAAGGGTGTAAGTTTGCAGGTGTGATGCAGGGCTTTGTGTCAGTACACACCGCCTGCGTCGTGCACACCTTCGCTCTCAAACGTGCGTGGGGGAAAAACGATGTGACGCTTTCCATATTGGTGATGTTGTGGCCTATATGAAATAGAGAAAGGTAAAATACTAAGGCAGGCGAAAGCCTAAGTATCTCGGTCTCAAAGCACCACCTCAAGGCCTACTGAGAGTGGTACTGGAGGCCTCTCTGGTTTCCTGTTGGGAAGCTGTTTCCCATGAAGCATTATGCGCTTCTTCGTTTGCCGAGTTTCTAAGATGAGAAGTAAGAGTCTTCCACTTCCAGCTCACGGTGCAGCGGGCATCGAGTTTAATGTTACTGGTATTATGATAAATGTAGTGTGATACTAAATTAGGTCTGCCAAGGATTGATATGACTTTTATCCCGTTTTTTAAATACATATAAAAGTGTCTCTGCTGTAGAGCTGCCTCCTTTGGCAGATTTATGAGTGTATTTGGGAATAATGGTGCCGTGTGATGATTATAAAACTATATAAAGCATTCTTTATTGTTCATTACCATTGGCTCTATATTAACTCACAATTATCTCCTGATGCATTGCAGTTGCAATACCCAGGCCCTGCCATATGAGATTCTGAACAATCTGATCTTGTTTGGACACTAGATGGTTTGGGGAGGAATACATTCGTAACTCATTTCCATGCAGAGGCAATGGCCTGTCGTCTTCCAGCAGCTTGCAGAGATTCCCAAAAACACTGGAAAGGAGCAATAGGAGGTTTTTCTACGGGCTGTGGGCGACCCATATGCAATCCGTGTTGCAGACATGCTGATGTGCCTCCAGGTCACTCAGAAAGGCAGTGTGATTCCTCAGAAGGAGCCACCTGGTCAGTTCAAAACCCCCTCAGGGGCTTGAACAGATGCCGTAGCTGAAGAAAACACCCCTCCTGCAAGGCAGCAGTAATGGTGGCACTTCTAAACCTAACAGGCTTCAACAGCACACACAATTGTCTAATCTTTTGGTGGCTCTTAGCGTGTTGTGTACCAATAAAAAGGCACATGAAAAAAATTCTGTCAGAATTGCATTAGGTGGAGCTGAGCTCTTTTGGATACATGGCCTCACTGGTGAGAATTAAACAGCCAAAAAAATCCAGCCCCGAGCGCCTCAAAACCTTCCGGTTTTGACATGAAGCAAATCCCAGAGGTGCACCTGAAAATAACTTTGATTGCCTTCAGAAGGCTTGGGATAATGCCATTAGCACCCCAGCTGCTCCTCCTCCTGTTGGAGAGCACATATACGTGGGAATTGCCGGCTGATTTTTTTTTTGAGCATCAGACTTGCATCAATTAAATATCACAGTGTACTGGGATCACCCTTTCACTGCTCGTGACTTCTGGTTGTGTATGAGACACCTGGCGCCGTGCATGCAGCATCAGTTTGATATTTTTTTATTTTTTGAGTTGTTCCTTTCTAGGAAGTGTGAGTGAAATAAAGCCCGTCTTGAATGCCTTCCCCCAAAGTCAGGAGTGCACGTCTCTGTCTCGTAGCCATGCGTGGAATGGCACTCTGATTGCATTTCGTGCGGCCGGCCGTTGATAACATTTTATTGAATTGGTGCATAGATTAAATCCCTTCAGCCATGACAATTAAATAGGAAAAAAAAATGTGTACGCCATTTACAGGGATAATATTTAATCAGAAATAGACAAGGACATGAGTCACCAGCTCAGAAACAAACCCAGTCTTTATATAAATTCAATTGAACTTGTTCCAGCTGTTTGCAGCAAAAAAAACAAACAAAAAAAAAGAGTAGCATTTTTCATAGATGCCACAACTGCAAATGAGCCCGGTTTGGATTTGTCCAAAAGCAGAACCTTGAGGGCATTTTAAGGACCCCACATCCCCGCTCATTGATGGCAGCTGGGGAAAATAACTGGGCAGGGGCAAAGGCTGGGTCACTGGCGAGGAAGCTGCTGAGCAAGGTGAGGCTTGGGAGTATGGCACACAAAGCTGTGTCTCACTATGACTTCCATCCCCAGTAGCTGCTGTGCTGTGGTCCTGGCTGCAGCACCGCTGCCCGCCCTGTGGGGCTGAGGCTCCCGTGAGGAGATGGGCTGATGTTTAGGTGGAGGCAAGGCTGGAGCTCATTGAGAGGAACTCTTTTTCTTACACCACCGTTCCCATTAGGCAGAGCAGAGAGGACTGGGCACTCAGCTGCATTTTTGACACTCAATTAGTATTAATCAAACCCAAGACATAGAAATAAATCATTAAGAATAGTCAGAATTGAATGGTGGAGGGAGGTTGGCTGGGACAGCAGCAGTCTGGAGACATTCCAGTTGTTTTCAAGTTTACCATAACCTCTTTGGCAGAGAAAACAAGCTGGGTGTTTCACGCTGACAGGTTTAGTTGCACAATATGACACTCCAGCCTGGTTGGAGACAAAAGCAGGAGGAAGTTTCTCATTGAAACTTTCCTCCTCTTTTCAGGGTACCTAAGAATTGCAAGTGAGTATGTGTTAGGACCTCACTAGGAGCATCTGCCGGTCTGTGAGAGATCTCCCCAAAATCAAGGCTTGTAAATTAATTCCTTTAAAACCATTCAGTCTGTTCTGCTGCTTCCAAACTCGAGTGATTAAAGTGCCCCGTGGTCCCAAGCACAAAAGTCTAAGTAGAATGCAGTCTTTGTGGCAGTGACCTTAACACTTCTCCAAAATTAGTATTACATTAGCTTGCCAGGGTCTTTTGCCCTCATAAACCCGTGTTAAGTGAGGTTAATTATCCCATCCTTTCATTCTTTACTAACCCATTTCCTCTCACCTGCCCAAACTGATTTTGGCTGACAGGCCCGTACGCACTAGTCCCTTTAACCATTTTAAGGCTTGGGTCCTGTATTTGTTTTATTCTGGCCCAGGGAGACCTGGCTGTGTTCCAGGCAGTGCTGAAAAATCAATGCTGGTTTTGCTGAATGCCCCTTGGCTACCTCTTTTTAAAATTCTTGGCTATGAAGTAAGCAGGCTACTGCTCTTAATACGTCTGACTTGAGTAAATGAACTGGTTCATCCTAGCTGGGAAAGAAACATTAGTTTCACCTGCCTAGATATTTACACCAGTGAATGGCTCAAGGAAGTTCCAGTGCGGGTCGGCTAATGACACCGAAATCAGCCACTCTGCTGAAAAGACAGGAAAATGAATTTACGTCCTCAAGGAGACCTTGTGCATCCGTGTATGCCTCAGTAAAGAAGATATACACACATTTACTCAAAGGAAATGCTCAATCACCATGTTATACAAGCGAGAGCATGAATAACGACGTACAAACAAGTGACACGTGTGAGCCTATTGAATACGGCAGCACTGTTCCTGGCGTGGCGGCAATGTGCTGTTATTTACCCGTTCCTTTCAGGCTTTTACTTAGCAGAGATGCATTTTCAAGGACTGCAAGAGGTAAAATCCAGGGCAGTTTAATTTGGTGTTCAATCAAAGGTGGGGGAGCGGGGAGAGAAAAAACCCTAAGGGTTCTTCTAGGAGAGGAAACTAAAAATTCAACGTCTAGGAAGCGGAGAGGGACATCGGCTGATTCTCTCTCTCCTCTGCACCCACAATGTGGAAGTGCAATTCGGGGAGATGTTCCCGAGGATCCCACTGCATACACAGTTCAGGAACTCATGGTCACAGAGCTGCAGAGGGCAGTGCTAAGTAACCTGTTAAATAACAGTGTTTAAAACCATGGGGTTTCTTAGCCTCGCTGCAAATGTGGTAGTTTGAAAGAATAAAACCTGAACTTTTGATTTATTTGCAATACCCTGCGTGTGCATCCAAATAGTGTGCATCGAAACAGAAATGGTCCTTTTTTGGCTATTTGCGTGCCAGCTGGACTTGTCTCCTGACCTTGATACCCAAAGAAAACGTGTTTCTGCCGTCATCAATCATTCTTCTGGAAATGAACTGGCCCTCCTGAGTGCTAGGACAGCAGCAGGACGGGCAATATTCTCCAGGCTATAAGAATGGCTTGCCTTGCTTGGCGAGCCGGCGCGTTCGGTGCGTGAGGGAGAAACAGAAGGTAGGTGAGCAGCTGAACGATGCCTACAGTAAGCGATGTGAAATAGGGCAGTACTTTGGTAGCGTTGGCTCTGGTGAGGACGGAGCTACAATTGCAACCTGCTGCACAGCAGTGAGCTGCCAGTGCTGTTCTTGCAGGGACGTGAGGGTCATGAAGTAGGGAGCCGTGTCTTTCTCCCAATCTCAGCCTTTGCTGGTTGCAGAAAAAGGGGTTTTATTTTTTTAAAGTGATGAGACCTGCTCAGTGTCACCCTTTCTCCTCTGCATCCTCACCGCTGGTGTCTCCTTGGGCCACTGGGCTGGAGGGAGGTTTCACACAAGGGAAAGCAAATTGCACTCATCTGTTTGGTTTGGTTTTTTTTGCCAAGAAGGCTGTTAAGATGTGCCTTTTCTTAATGACTTTTCTTAATGACTGACACAGTTGTTATCCCCGAAGTCAGTGCAGTCTCAGCTTGAAGCTGGGGGAAAACTATGGCAAGTCAGATCCCTTCTACAGAGGAAGTTACGTGACAAGCTCAGTTGTAGCCTAGCTACCACTTTTCAGCAGGTACTCAAAATATTATAGGCGTAGCTGTTGTAAAAGCACATCTCTGACATCAGGCCTCGACTGAGGGTGAACAATGCAATGTTTTCTTCCATAATACTGGTAGCAGATTTCAGACAGTGAGGCTGCTTGCTCTAGAAAAAAGAAAAAAAAAAAAAAGACACAAAGAAAAGTAGCAGACGGAGCAATGTAGGTTCCCAACTGAGGGCAAAGAGGTCGCGTTTAAGATGTCAGGGGAGACGTGGGAGATTTATGTTCAAGCCTCTCCAAAAGCAACTTTTTGCACGTCCATGAAGAGGTCCTTTAACCTTCCTGTGTTGCAGTGACCTGTTTGTAAACCACAGATTTTTTTTTAATATTTTTTTTTTGCTTAATATGGGCTTGCTGATGCCCATGGATTTCTGTGATGTGACCTCAGCAGGCATTGCTCATATCCTCGGGCTGTGGGGTCCTGAGGAAGCGTTAGGTCTGTATAATTGACTTGTGCCTGTCCTATATGGGTTTGTACAGCACCTTGCACAGGGTGATCCCCGATGCTACCATCTGGGCTCTTTATATGCTGCCAAAACACACATCGTGGTCAGTAAAATACAACGCTGTCGCTTTACCTGTTATCCCCTACCTCAGTTTTATTTTTGCCGGAAAACTGAAGTATGAATTGATTAGCAGCATGTCTCTCTGCATATGTGTGCAAGCACACGTAGCATCGTTGTGAGTACGTAGGAAGCTGTTAGCAGGACAGCCATTATAAAACACGTAAATGTTTGTGTTGGGAAGTACCCAGGTATTTCCTAAGAGGCTATGCTAGATTCCCAAGCTGAGGAGTGAAAACACGTACTTGCTTGAAAAGTCCGTGCATGCCTATGAAATGAACTGCTAGAATAGTATTTTATCCTTGTCTAGGGAAAAGCTTTGCTCTTGTTGGAGAAGGCCTGGTCGAAAATGAGGTAGGAGCTTTTTCCTCTTTTTCTGCCTCTGTGCGTGCACGCATGTGTGAGAGAGTTGCTATGGTGAACAAAGGGTAGGAAGAACTCTGATTCTTTTTTTTCCCCACAAAACTGTAATCTCATTCCTCCTCATACTGCCTGTTTTCTGAGATATATATACATATGTATATGTATTTATGTGAAATACATATATGCATGCAGTCACTCGTATGCACACACACAAAGCTACTTTGGAAAAAGGGGCATGTGACTCGTCACCGTGTAAAGTGACAGTCTAATAAAGCCGCAGAGCTAATTTTTTGTGAATGGCTCAGCTGGTGACATTACTAGGCTATGTTTCCAATTTAAGCAAAGCAATGTTAGGAGGACTGGATGAATCAGAAAAAGACTTCCAGATTGTTAGCATTTTAATAGCAAAATGAGAGCGATTGTCCCCCTCCCCCACCAAGGTTCACGTGGAGGTGCAGCAGAAATGTGTATGAAGAACTGGAAGCTATTATATTAAACACAGCATCTTCAGCCACTGCAAACATAAAAATGACCAGGGATGGCTTTTCTGTTTAATAACCTACATTTTTTCGCTTACTGTTAAAACAGACACAGCGAGAACAGTATGATCTCACTGCAGGAGATTTTAGTAAGGACAAAGCAGGTTTAAGCCTCGTGTTAAATTTGCCATAGCTGAATTTCTTCTAGGGCTTCAGTCTGTGGACTGCAGCCCGTTCCAGCCTTTGCAGTGAGCTTAGGGAAATGTTTCACCCCAGCTTCACATCAGGGCTGGGGAAATGCTGTTCAAACTAAACTCACAATTGAGGCTTCTGAGAAGTTTTTGCAACTGCCTGTTGTTTTCCACTGGGGACTGACAGTCGGCTGAAAGGAGAAGGGAAGCGTTTCGGTGGCATTTCAAAATTTCATTTTGAAATAAAGGAGACTTCAGAATATACTGGCTCTAGTTTTTTAGGCTGGAATGTTTCAATGTACCACTTCAAAATGACTTCTTGGTTCAACCTGTATCTCTCAAACAAGATCATTTGACTGTATAAAGTCAGAACTGACATAACTTCATTCTCATAGAATAAACTGCCACCAGATAAATGTGGTTAAAGTAAGGAATCCCTGCACGCGTCTCTCTCCAGTGCCTGGGTTATTCCCTTTCCTCGTAGGATACACAGCCAATTTCTTTTCTTGCCTGACATCTAGAACCCAGGAGACATACTGGAGTGCCTGGCTGCCTTTTACCAAAATATTCAAATATGGATACATCTGGTTCAGAATATGGCAGATGCTTGCTAAAAAACTAACATTCTCCAGCATGTATAGACACAGGTAATGCAGCTCTGTGTAGAGAGCCTGGCTGGTAAATCTTTGTCTCCATATTATCTTGGTATATCTTACTCATGAAATACAACAGAGGGAAGTGCTCTCAGTGGTAGTTAAACATTACTGCTATGATCTTTCTTCTATGGTTTTGTGGCTTTATTATTTTACAAAGGTCAGCATTAATTCAGCAATTTTCTTGCCTTTATTCCAGTAAAAACCTTACCATATCTGCTTGTTCCTTGCCATTTATTATTCCTAGTCTGGTGTCTGCTGTTCAAAGCTTAATGGAAATCCTGTGAAATACGATATCCCACCTGTCTGTGTGAGTTTAGTACTTACAGCAGTTTTGAGTAATTTCTTCGCCTGCTCCATCCATAATTACAGCTGTACCTAAATGTAACGTTTAGTCGAGCTAAAGCCAAAGGAGCTCTGCTGATATCCTGCTTCCTTTTACTTTTAAAGGACAACAGGAGTATGAGCCTCTCTTACTTTTGCAAGCATTTCAAATTATATTTTCTCAAATTATATAGCTGTGGGAAGGACTAACTCCGGGCTCAATCATAGCCTGAGCATCCTTGAACAAATTAGTGATGCTGAGGTCTCCACCTGGTGAGAACACCACCCTTTTTTAAGGTCTGCAGTGGGATAGATACCACTGATGAGTGCAGCACACTGAAAACCGCAGTGAGAGAGTCCAGCAGAAGTGCTGAGGCATCTCTCTCTTTCTCTCTTTGCCATGCCAGGTTCACCCTGCTTTGCCACCCTGCGTCTTAGCAGGACTTTCAAAATTAGCTTTGACCTTTTAGGTGGCTTGCTTCTATCTAATGAGCATGGCAGCGTCTCTAACGAACATCAGAGCTGGGTGCCGACTCAGCTAATTTGATTGCATTTTATCCATTAATCAAAACCCTCATAGTAACTGACCTTGACTAGGATATAACGATGTTGAACACTGGTCTGCACTTCCCTTTCAGTGCTATGGTGGGATGTTGCGGTGAATAAGGTCCTCTGGGTCACAGTCCAACCTTCTCTCTGACCCTGCCTGTAACCTATATTCCCTGGGAGCGTTAGCCCTCTCTGTTATTCACGAAGGCATGGTGTCTTTTTCTTCTTCACCTACAGGGATCACACCCTGTTAGATTATTTCCCACCCCTCCTCTTAAGTCAGCATTTTGTGAAATTTAAAAAAAAAAAAAAAGCTGTGGGAAAAAAAAGTTCTCTAGGAAAGTACGAGAGTACATTTGCTCAAAGGGAGGGTTGCTTCCTCGTTTGTGAAATTAAAAATGGAGCAAATTGCCTACAGGCTTCTAGCAAGGCAGCTAGGTAACTTTTGTAACGTATCAGCTCTAGAAAGTACTTTGGTAGATGATGACAGACAGTAATTAATTTAACAATTAGTAAGTTATCGATTCATGATGTCATAAAAAATTTTGTTGCCATTGAACCAACCAATAACTTATCTTGGCAGAAGTAATGTTTGGTTCAACGTTTCCATTAAGCATAGAGCCTCTCCTCAATCTATCGATCACCCATCTTCCACCTCAACTGTCTTCCACTTGACAAAAGGTGGACAAGTGCCCTCCTACATCCGTCCCTCTGCTGTACAGGGCTTTGGTGGCTTCATGACAGTAGCAGTCAACATGGACAGAGGTGGAAAGCACAGCACCTTTTCACAAGACCTCACCAAGGGTAGAGACCACCAGAGGTGTAAGGATGCCCTGTGGACAGCTATGGGTTATGCGCAGAAATAAAAACATCATGAAAAATGTTATTGGGGTGAAGTCACATACCCAGGTCTGTGGGGATCCACATCACTCTAGAAAATACTTTTCTAACCTCCTCTGCTGTTTATCCCCAGCTGATCTTGCCATAATCCAGGTGCCTTAATAGTTCAGATGAATTGTGTCCTAAGAGCAGGTAGTTTTGCTTCCTTGGCTGTGAAGGGAACTTACCTTAGCCCATCTGTGGCTGTTGGCATTGTGGATGTCTGAAGTTAGTTGCAATTCTGTCCGTGTCTGTCCATCTGTCTCATGAGTTTCCACTCATGATAGTCAGCGCTGGATTTTGGGCTCCCAACATTCCCGTAATCCTCTATTTTGTAATCCCGACCCATGAGAGCAAGGACAAGGGTAAGTTTAGTGACCTGCCTAAAACTGTAGAGTGGCTGAGACCTGACCTGTACCCGCCTTCCCATTGTGAATAAATAAATCAAGGCTGAGCTCAGAAAAGGCTGAAGACTCAGAGGACTTGGAGAAAGCTTTGACCTTGGGGAAAGCTTTGATCTTGGGCAGCTGGGTTTGGAGTCCCAAAAGCTCCCCATCAAAGCTGAGGACCTCAGCTCTATGCTCAGCTTCGAGCTGATGAATCACCTTGTGTAAATAATTCCTATAACCTGTTTGTATTTCCCTCTCCTCCGTCTTTGTCTTTCTGGTCTCAGTAGAGAGGAACATCTCCCTTTCACTCCAACACTATAGGGCCTTCGGTGCCTGTTGGAGCTGCTACTGAAATGTAAATATTAATTATGTAGAGAATACATTAAAAATGCTATTAAAGCTGCACATGGGGCAGTCTGAAGGACAAACAGTTCAGCTTTGGAATGTCTCTTGGATGAAGAAAAATACTTTTGAATGCCTTTGAGAAAAGAGATTGTGTCAAAATGTCCGTTTTCCTTTCAAACAAAACAGACATTTTCTGTTTTAATTCCCTTTGCCTTTTGTTTCTATTTCTGGAGAGGGCAGGTGACCCTGCCCCCAGAAAAAAATCGTCAAAAGGAATTGCTGTTTGTTACACATCCTTACGTTGAAAATTTCTGATGCATTTGCAACTTTAACACTTTCTGATGTCGCATATTGGGCAGGTTGTTTTATTCAAAGCAAAGTGAACCCTGCTGGTTTTGCCCAATCCCCTCCAATGTGAAAATTGTAAAAGCAGTCCCAGCTCACAGATCCCACCTTCGGACAGCCCTGTCATATGGCACATTCAAGCTATTGGCAGGATGTCCTACTGACTCATCTGCCCATCCTGGCTTCTGTTGAACGCTGTAGCCTCTCTGAATGCCTCTCTCCCTGCTGCCCCCATTTGTCCTTCCCCATACCCTATATTTCCCAGATGTTTGGGGCTTACAGCTGGCTTGTCCAGCACGTAATATTGTAGGGTCGTGTTGCCTGGCTCCTTGTGTACAGGCAAGGTCCTGATAATTTGCCTCTGGCCTTTGCTCTTACCCTCGTTTTCTTCTCATCATACAGTCGGAAGCCTTCGCTCCTGTCTCTCCAAAGGGGTCCTAGCAGCTCCAAAACTACAGCTGCAAAGAAGAATAAGTAGTAATTCCATATCGTGCAATGGCACAGCTGGCTTGATAGACTGGGGCTGGCTATTGATCTTCCAGCGCTCGCTGCGTAGTGCCACCGAGATCGTCAGCGCTTCTGCAATTAGCCGCTGATCAGGGTGAGCAAAGATTGGCAGAATGAAACCCCGACGACTTCTGTGCAGATAAGCCACAGGGTTGGTGTTTTTTTTCTTTTATTTCTTTCAGTGCTGCAATCTCTAGCAGTATAATTCTCCCCTACCTTTGAAGATCTGCATGGTTTTCAGTCAGTTTTTTTCTTTCCAGTTCCTGGTTGGCACTTTGCAGTTGAGCAACATTCCCAGGGGACAAATTTTAAGAGGGTTTGTGAGAGGAGAAATGGAGATGTCTGAAAACTGACAGGATCCTGGCACACATGAAATTAAAATATTTCCCTTTCGTAGTGGTGCTCTTGTCAATGCAGGACTGACATCCAAGCATAACCTGGAAATTGAGACCTCATTAGCACTTCTCTGAATAGGTGTGTTGGGGTATAGCTCTTTTAAACGTCGGGACGTGTTCAGTGGTGTGTCAGGAGTTTTCTGTGTGTCACTGACTGGTTCATCTATGAGTCCGTTTCTCTGTACCTATACACTGGACCACAGTTGTGTACTATTGTACTGTCATTACTGCTTCACCAAGGCACCTTTGGCTACTGTTTTACCCTTCACTGCTTGAATTCCATCTCAAAATTAATTTGTGTTTTGGTCCTGCCCCTCTTCAAGAAAGAAGTGAGATTTCTGCGCTATAAGGAAAGCAAAAGACTCCAGCCTGTTTGTCGTGGGGTAATTTTTTAAAAAGGCTCCCTTTCACAATTTTGGATTTAGTTATTTTTCTGACAATTCTTTATTCTCCTCTAGCTTAAAGAAAGAAATGATTCACAGGCTTGAGACATCCTTAAAATATCTGGACCTAGGCTGGGATAGGGGAGGGGTAAGCTGCAGGACTGGAAAGAGAGAGTGGTGAGTGACATTTCTCAGGGTAATAAGGAAAAATAAGCTGGATATCTTACAGACAGTCAAGGAGTAGAAAATGAACTAAGGTTCCTTGCATGAAAAGAAAAGCGTGGTCACGCTCAGGGGGTCACGCGTGCCATGTAAGAGACAAGATGCTTATTGTAGCCCATACTTTGCAGGTGGCTTGTGCCTTTCTCCCCTGGGCTTTTTGGCTCACCTCTACCTTGAGCTTCCTCTGCTGTTGGCCGTCTTGTTGCACCGTTGGGGCACAAAGCGGTTCCATCATCTGCCCTTCAGCGGAAGGTGGTTCCTGCTCCGGGGGATTTACCGTCTTAAATTGGCGAAAGCTTAGAGGAGAAAGAGGCACAGGGATGCCCTGTTGTGTCAGCCAGCAGGTCAGCAATGCAGCCGGGCACACGGTTCAGGTCTCATCTCCCCTCCTGTGCTGTCTTCACAGGGCAGCAAGGTCACCGATAAAACCAATTTGGAAAATTAAGCTGTTAAATATAAATGCGATTTGGCTTTAACGGCAGCGGAAAGCTGGGGAACAGGTCAGGTCCAAGAGAGCTGTGTACCGCTATGTTTGGAAATAAATTGTTTCTCTGGAGTGGAAATGATGGGAGATTGCAAATACTGGAAAAAAAACCATTAAACCTACCAAAAATATTACAGCGAAATCCTGTATAAGCACACACAAAGCCTGCTGGCTTGTCTTTTCATGCAGACTGTGCTTTATGCAAATAAAACTAAAAAAAAAAAAGGCAAATCACCTCAGAGAGAATGAGGAACTAATGCACATTGAATATAAAAATCCATATGAGTTCTTTTCTTTTTTGGAAGTTAGCAAAGGTCATTGAATCCTTTGAAGATTAATTCCCTTTTTAAAAATCCCAATTCTCCCAGATGCCATCGAATTGTTTCTTCCAATGACCGCAGATACAATCTCAGAGCCAAATGCTCTACTGTGCATCTGTCAGAGCTGCAAATCACTGGCCTAGCACCGTGTTTCCGGAGCCTGGATGCATCCTTGTGGCATGTTCTTCCTCGTTCCCCGCGCTCGCCGCTTGTGTTTAATGGTGTCGGCTCCTTCCCTGTTGTCCCTGCTAAGAATGGCTTTGAGCGAATAGCATGGTTACTGGTGGCGAGCCCCGACTCGGTTGCTGAGCCAAATGTGTCCTTTTTGAGTCCAGGTGGAAAATAGAGGGTACTTTTCCTTCCCCTTCCAGATAAACCGGTGTCGATCCTAACCTTCTTCCCCCTGCGCCTTTTCTGGACCAAGTGGTTCGTTTGGCTGCAGGTTTCTTTGTATTGCAGAAGGAGTCCTGTTCCGTGTAAGGCAGGGCGGCAGTCTCTAGGTGCCGGGTAGCAGTGTGAGCTGCCCTCCACTCACCTGTCTCCTTCCCCTGCTGTTTTGTGTGACTGGGGTGAATGGTGATGGCAAAGAGAAAGTGCACCTGAGGGTTAAAAAAGCATAAACCCCCTAAGTCAGGCGGATTTATGCACTGCTGAGGAGAAGGATCTGGGAGTGCTAGTGGATAGCAAACTTTCCATGAGCCAGCAATGTGCCCTTGTGGCCAAGAGGGCCAACGGGATCCTGGGCTGTGTAGGGAACAGTGTGGCCAGGAGGTGGAGGGAGGTCATTCTCCCCCTCTGCTCTGCACTGGGGAGGCCACAACTGGAATCCTGTGTCCAGTTCTGGGCTCCCCAGTTCAAGAGAGACAGGGAACTGCTGGAGAGAGTCCAGCATAGGGCAACCAAGATGATGGAGGGATTGGAGCATCTCCCTGAGGAGGAAAGGCTGAGAGAGCTGGGGCTCTTTACCCTGGAGAAGAGAAGGCTGAGGGGAGACCTTATTCATGTTGACAAGTCTCTAAAGGGTGGGTTGAAGGAGGATGGAGCCGGACTCTTTTCAGTGGTTCCCAGTGACAGGACGAGGGGCAACGGGCACAAGCTGGAACAGGGGAAGTTCCACTCCAGTCTGAGGAAGAACTTCTTTGGGGTGAGGGTGGCAGAGCCCTGGAAGAGGCTGCCCAGGGAGGGTGTGGAGTCCCCTTCTCTGGAGATCTTCAGGACCGCCCTGGATGCCGCCCTGAGTGATGTGCTCTGGGCAACCCTGCTTTGGCAGGGGAGTTGGACTGGATGGTCTCTAGAAGGTCCCTTCCAACTCTGTCGATTCCGTGATTTCTTCTTCTGCTGACTTTTGATCCTTTTGAGTGTGCTGATTTTCAAGCTTTTCCACATGGCCCAGAGGGCTGATTGCATTAGAGATTCTTGTGTGATCACGTTAGTCCAGGAGCTAGTGTTTTAAGAAAGACAGCAAATGTGTGAGTCGCGAGAGCTGGGGCATGGTGGTGTCTTAAATCTCTTCCCGGTGAAATTGATATAAATTTCCATATGAACAGAGTTAAGCCACTGCTAAGAGTTTTGTGGGGTGTACAAGATACTGGATTATGTTTCTTGTTTCGTCCGGCATTGTCGTTTACAGGGTATTTAAATTCTGGTCCTGGACTGGTCTTGATAATGCTAAGTTTCTACAGTTAGTCTTCCCCTTGCTCAATGACAAAAAAAGGATTCCCGTGGAGCAAAATCAAAGGCCATTAAGAATGGAAAGGTCTATAAGTTAAAAACTCCCACCATCCACTCAAGAGGTTGAAGGTACTATCTCCGTCCGCGGGTGTGCTCCAAGGGAGAGCCACCTCTCTGTTAAATGCTGCGTCTCCTACTTTACCCTGAATGTGTCCAGCTTCAGCTGTGTCAGCCTCAATTTGGAGCACTTTACAAAGGCTTGGCCTATTTATAAGGCCCTCAAGTTCAGCCTACAAAGATGAAAACACCTAAACATGCCAATCGCTTTGAAATATTAGACCAATTTATGTAGTCAGGAACTTAACAGTAAAATGAGGGACTGGTTGGTCTCTTTGTTTCCCTTCTTGCCAAATTTTATTTCTACTTGGCTGTGACTTTTAAAAATAATTCCATCACCCCTGTAAATTTTATTCATTCGGTGTCCTTAACCGTGTTCTCTAGCTTTTTCTCACTCTTAGATAGCAGGCTGATGATGTGACCTGCATATTTGACATAACATCAATGAAGAAATAATGAATTGAGACCTTCTTTGGGGATAAAGCCCATTTTTTAGGATGGACAATTGGAATGTGTCGGCTCTGATTGCTACATCAGGCAATAGCAGGTGCTTTGTCATCTCTAACTTTTATTTTCAGTAACATTCTCTTCTGCCTTATGGGATCGTTTGTCTTCTGTTGGTAAATTCCCATCTGCACCCAAAATGAGTTTTCAGTGCTGTATCGATGGATGGATGTAGTCAGTCTCTGGCCATTTAGTCTTCATCTATGTCGGCTCCCATGTTTTTTTGTGTCACAAATTAAAGAAGGTGTCTGTTTACAAAAGTGCCTCTGCCGTCATTTTTACGCATGTTGATTTATCAATACTTTTGCTTCTAGAGTGATGGTACATTTGCAGAGAGAGAAAGCATTTTCATCAGAACACGGAAGATGTTCATAAGTAATCTCTGGATTTCTAGAGAGGTGTGGGACCACATTGATTGTGTTAGTCTAGTCAGTCCATTTAAAGTACTTTAAGAAAGACATTATTAGTAAGAATGTTGTGATGCAAAATCAGTTGGATTTCCCTGAAATTCAGAAGTCAATATTTTAAAGCTTTTTAATCAAAATGATGCAGTACATTGGGTCTTTTCAGGAAGGAAGAGTCCGTAGGAGTATTTAGCAGGGAACAGCCCTTGTGCACTCAAATGACTGGGCAGGGATGCAAGTGCCAGGGGATTTCTGGCACAGCTCCCGGGGCTGTGCATGATTACATGGCTGTCCATCGCGGAGACTGAGTGATCCCTGCATGATGGTGGGGTTGTTCCCGTCCCGCTAAATTTTGCCCGTGTAACCTCTTTCGATGAAAGGGACTGCATAGCCAGGCTGAAATGCAGGAGGCAAAAGAAAAGACATAGTGTGTATCTTCCCCGGCGAAGCACAGTAGTTTCACTGTTAGTCTAAAGCACGTGCCACAAGCAAATGTCTCACGGGCAGATTTTTCCTTTTGCTCAGTTTTATCACTTTTGGAAAAGTTTGCTCTCCTTGAGCCTTTTAAATGTCGTGTTTTAACAGCGTTACTGTAGGCAGCGCTACTAATCACAGAACTTTAGAGCCGTGAGCGTATGTACCTCTTATCTCTGTGCCACCAGTCCAAACCGTAGATCCACAGGCTAATTTCAGCCACTGTCAGGACTAATTCCCCAAACCGTTTTCAATTGCTTTGCTTTTACTGTGGGTAAGTGACTCCCGTGAACTCTGCTCCCCTAACGCCATTCGTTTCCATACAACTCCTGTTTCCAAGGGTCCAATCCAGCTCCGATTCCCATTTGCCTACCTTTCAAACATACAAAACTTTGGAGTTATTTTTTTCTGATCATTTGATAGTAAACCATAGAAAGAGTAATTTCTTCCCTCTGGTATCTGGTTACTAACTCTCTAGTAACTACTAAGTGCTGTGATATTAAGTGACTGTTCTTTAGGATGTTTAATTATCTCCCAAAAGGCCCCAAAGTGCTTCTAATGGATCCTCTGGCTCATGACACACATTACTATTAGCCCCCTCTGCTTCTGGTTCTTATTCCAGTAACACCAGAAAGTGGCACAGGTCCTGCAAACAGAGGAATTTTTTGCAACATGATCTCAGCCCTCTTCTCTTCCCAATCCAGAAGATTTTTGGAGTTTGCTGATCTCGAGTCATTCTAAGTGGCTCTCTTTTGTTTTAGGTAGCTCGACTATTTAACCCAGTCCTTAAAGACATAACCAAGCTGCCTCCCTGTGCAGGGAGGGACCAAATCCCCACCAGTGACACACTCCTGATAAAGGCTTCTCTCCTTGGAATATCCCAGCCTCTTGGACAGGCGTGTCCTTTGGCCTCACAGAGAAATACAGTGAAAAGGCTGATTTAAATAGGGGCAGAACAGTGTCAGGGAAAGCCAGTCCCGAAGACCAAGTACCTTTTACTGAACGACCTTGGCAAAGACGGTCGGTTGTCTTGAAGCTGTTTAATTTTTATTTCATTTTTACATCCGTATGGATTTTAATTGCTGTAGCTGGAAATACATTTATTCTGATTCCCGGTTACACAGTGTGTCTGGTGAAAAATGGGGATGATAACTTCCAAGGGAACGGCCAGTGTTTCAGACCAACTGCTCTGTTAACGTCTCGGCTGCCAGATGTATTTCAGAGCTGCGCTGCTGCTTTTTATAAGCCGTGGAATACAGTTTGTAAGAGCAATCATCTTCCCAAATTGGTCATTACCAAAGTTAATGACCTGTTTATTAGAACATCAACCTTGGCTTTGCCTCATGCTGTTAATTAACAAATCTGTCATTAACTGCTGGTAGCCATGAATTCGTGCATGTGTGTGGTTGGGGGGAAGAGGAGAGGGATATTTCGTTAGGTATGGCGTATTTTAGGCGGTATCCCTGCATATTGCGAAGACCTCGTTCTTACATAGCTCTCACAGACTGCACCATTGTTGTCCGTGAATTTGTCTAATCCCTTTTGGGACCTGCTTTGTTTTCTGCTTTAATCAGATTCCGTGCCAGTTTCCGCAGGTGCTTCCTCGTTCTCAGATACTGATATATCCTCAATGCGTGGCGATTTTGCACTGACTTTGTCCCCGCCATAGGTGTGATGTGTTATTATCCTGTGTTGGGAAGTGCTCTCAGAGGGAAGAAGGGCTAACCTCAGAGCAAAGAAATTATTTATGATCAAAACTTCTCGCTGCAGTAAAATTGTCTGGTTTGCAAAGGATACCCATCCCTAATTAGCTATTTGTTATTTTGAAGAAAAATGCAATTTATAGTAAGCAAGATCTGGCATAACATCTGTCTCCTTAGAGAGGGTTTTGAAAACCATAATTCAGGTGAGAATTACAGGTTTTATCCACCTTTTGTTTAGATAAATGCGTTTTGCCACTCCTCTCAGCCTCTAGTGCTAATTAGACTGTCATAAAATGCCCCGGATTAATGAGGTTTCAAAACACATACACCCATTCTGGGCCCTTCCTTGGTTCTGCCATGAGCCGTTCCTCCTCCCTGCAAATGAGTCCTGTTTGTGTCACCGGGCAGGTGGAGGGAGATCCCCACCAAGGGTGGCCTAAATATCAAGAGGCCCTTTGGGTAATGCCCAACAGGAACAGATATGAGAAGAAAACTGGTCAAAGGCATTTACAGTCCAGGGGTAACCTTCTGTGAGGCGACTGAGTTGGTCTCATGACCATTTGCCAACGGGGAGATCTCCCTAGCCCGGTCCCTATCCATGCATTCCTCTGTCTGTCTTGGCATCCATCGCATATGGCACTGATCCAGTTCACCTCACTGACCCACCACAAAAGTAGCTGTATTTTCCACTCTTGGTTTTATTCGCTGACTTGAGGAGGGTCTAAAAAACACCCAGCCTGGGCGGAGACGATGGAGCAAGTGTGGGTGTGCACATGGCATGGGAAGGACACATGGAGGTGAAGAGGGACCTGATGGTGGTGGTGAAGCACTGGTGTAGCTTGAGCCAGCCTGTAACAGAGCTCCCTATAACAATGAACTCTCGGCAAAAATAATGAACTCAGAAAAAATAGCTCTTGATTTTAAATCTGAGGGGAATCTGTTTTACTTATGTGTCTCGGAGCTGGTTTTCTGTAACCGCTAAGACAGTTTGGTATCCAGATCCCTCTCAATTCACATGAAAATTAAGTGCCCCTGTGTACAATTAAAAACCCCCACCTTAGATCTGTGTTGGCTGAGGGTGCAGATAACCTTTTCAAGGTCACAGAGAAAGGCAGGAGCTAAACCTTCCCCAGTGCTGCTCCGAGCTGGGCACCCCACCGCTCTGGCACGGATGGAGGGAGGTGACACTGAGGTTACCACGCTGGTTGCTGCTATTTACAGACTAAATGTAAGGATTGTCAGCACCTGGAGCGCAATATTTTCTATGGAGAATCACTGAGCAGTCCTTTTCCTTCATTAGGTGTTATCACCTTGTGCACTGGATTAGCCAGGAGTTAAACAGTTTGCAAATAGCAGCTCCCTCACACCAGTCCTCTCCCCAGGATCTGCAGACTCCCTTTTTCTTCATTTCCCTGGCTCTTTGCTGTTTTAAAATAATATGTCTATATTTCATCGGTGGACAAAGAAGGGAGAAGAGGAATGGACTATTGAGACGAGGGCGTTTCATCCTACGTGGACAGATATATAGCAAAATAAAATGTAAAGTGTAAGAGTCACTCAGATGAAACCTCGATCCCAGAGCTCACTCAGCTGGCAAAAGAGAAGCCCTTTGCTCTCTATCATCTCGGATCTAGTCTTATTTGACATCTAGAAAAGCAAAATAAATGAGATATTTCAGAACAGGTGCTTCAAAGCTATTTTTACCTTTGAAATGTACTACTGAAAAAAAAATAATCTTCTAAATAAAAAAAAAAAGAACAAAATAAAAAATATCCTATTCACCAAGTCATCAAGGAAGGAATATAATGAAAGACTCAAATCATGGAAGGCAAGTCCAGTTTTAGGGTAAAAAATTTTAAATCACGGTTTTTTGTGACTTCGGTGGGCAGGTGTCTTAGCAAGTGTGAACTGAGAGGTTTGTAGGCTCCAGGCTGTTCTACCACCTAATCAGAGCCCTGGTCCCCTTGGAGCTCGAGTGTGATACCTCCAATAATGGATAGTGTGATACATTTAATAGAGAAGCCATCAAAACAACCTGCAGCTTTGACTGGCCACTGGAGCTTTAGTATAAATGGGAGGAATATAAGTGGCAAATAAGCAAATGATTCTTCCATTTGTGGCAAATATCCTACCCTTCACCTTCTGCGTTTGATGTGTTGATTATAATCAGGCTGCTTACTTCAGAGCAAGAAGGGGGGCAGAATGGAGCAGGAAGCATCGTGTTTTCAGTAAATCATTTCTTTAAAACAGCAGTCTCCTTACCAGCTAAAGACTTTCTCATCTTAAGTGCATCTGGCATTGTCAACAAATCCTGTGTCTTTTCACCTGATTGATCATAGACTTTAAAGAAGTGGTTATTTCCCTGATAAATGAGATATCATACGCATTCATCTATTACAGAACTGCTGTAGATAATTAATCACTGCCATCAGCTCATTACAGCTCTTAAGGGTACATGTGAATATTCTCTAAGTTAAGAGAACGAAAACTCCAGGTGGAAGGTTAATACTACTTTTAAAATCAATGTGACATTGCAGAATAGGTCAGCCACTGCCATTTTAGATTTGGTGCTTGCACCACAGGATTTCTCCTGAGACACTTTGGTCAGTAACGAGGGGCCAAAGTCGCACTCGGTGGGAGGTGGAGCAGTTCTGCTGCAAGCTGGGGAACCATCCCCACTGGATGTGCAAAGCTCTGTGGTTACTGCCAGCTGAGGAAGTGCCTTACTTTGTCAATGCAAGGCATAACCCGAGGCTAAAAGCAGATCACAAAACGTGTCAAAGACACATGGGATCCCACGGGTGAACTGGACCTCGGCAGTCAACAGTACAAGTGATCGTTTTATACCACCCTTCACCCCTCCTGGCAGTGGATGAGAGCGGACCCGTTCGACAGTGATGATAAATGTTCATTTTAGGAGAGGTGATTGTCGCACGTCTAGTTTGCTAGCCCAAGCCCATGTGTCTACACTGTTCTCTTTGGAAGCGTTGTCTTTAAAAGGGACAGCATAAGATCAGCTCTGGCTTGCTGAGCTGTTGGGAATGATTATCGTGGAATTTTTTATTTCTGCCAGCAGTGGCCACATCAGATAGGCTGAAATCTCTCACCTGCGTGCGTGCAGCTCCCTGGGAAGTCACGGACCTCACACCTCGCTAACTGATGTTGTTCATCTTGATATATTACCTCCTACTGAAACTATCTCTTTTTCAAAGCCTTTGGGGAAAAGTGCAGAAAAATGGTGAAAGATTTGTTTTCCTTACCCACGCAATTCACTGGTTGGTTTCTACAAATACCCGTGGGGTGTCTTGAGTCAAGTTAGATTCTGTTCACCCAGAAAGCGGTCTTGGAGGGAGCAGTAGAAATGACCAAACACGTTTCCTAAGGGATTTTTTTCATTATCAACTTAGAGGCTTCGCTTGCAGGGTCTGTTCAAGGTGTGGTAGTAATAACAGAAAAAGGTAGTAATAATAGAAAAAGAAGCTACAACACAAAACATTAAGGAAAGCATTCCAGGAGGATAACTTTCAAAAAGAAAGACTCTTGTTTTACCTGCTTCTCTGAATTTCTGAGTAGGAGTAGAACAGTATGTGTGGATAGCAAGGCTTTCTGAAGGTTAACAGTTTTGGAGGGGACATTTAATTTTAGCAATGTATTCCGAGTTTATGCCCAAGTTTTTGATTTGGGATTGTCTCAGCAGAAGGAATAAAAAGGTCCAAACTTGGAGGGAAAAAAGCAATGACACCTCTTCCCCCCCAATATTTTCAACAAAGACTGTTGAAATTTATGGGTTTAGGAAAGTAGGTGGCTGCAGACGGCAGAAGGTTATGGAAACAACAAGATGGTAACATTGGGACAAACGGGACATTTGAGACAAGTTCTTTAAATTACCAGAGGTTTTTTATTTTTATATCCTGTTTTCTCTGTCAACTGTAGCGATCCTACTAGTGACGTATGGAAGAGCTCTGGCAGGGACTTGAGGTTGTAGCTGCTTCTCAGGAGAGCCCAGTATAGGCAATTCAGGCCTTGTTCAGGTGAGGGATCTCAGCGCATCTTTAATTTGAAATTAATGAATAATCACATCTTCAAACAAGAGCAGTTTGCTTAAGTCTTCCCTGCAAGATGGAATTAAAGAGCCAAGTGTCCTTTCTTGGACTTTGCTAAAAAATTCAGCCACATATGTTTTCTTAGGGAGCCCGTCGGTAGAGCGGAGGGGGCACCCTGAAATCCAGTAACATTTTGGTTTCACTAGATGAAGCCGGAGGAGCGATGTGCAGAGCTGCAAGGAAGAAGAAACAAGGCAGGCGGCTCTGCTGGCGGATGATATACTGAAAATCCTGAAGATTTGGGTTTGTTTGAAAGCTGCTAAGCGATATGAAGCCATACACTTAAAAGGAGCTGCCTTTCAAACACAAAACAAAAACAAGGCAGCCCTGTGAAAGGAAGGAATAAAAGCAGCTTGATGTATTCTGATGGTAAAATTAGAAAGCAGACGTGTATAAAAGCCAATGAGCAAATTGTGCAAGTCAAGAAATATGTTGTGCTCCATATTCTTTTAATAGTTTATTACTTAGCAGATTACACAATGTTTGACGCTGATGCTTGAAAAGCCTCCTGCCGTTTAACGGTACTCTGCAATAAAATGCTATAATCTGTTAGTGCACCACACCGCCTCTACAACCCAGAATTTGCAGGGGAATATTTCCCTTGCCTTCAGTCTGTCTGTCATTTTGCTTAAAGAAAGAGAAGAAGCTGCGACTTCTCTCCACCCTCTTTTCCCTGATTACATGCCCCCAGCCCTGATTGCGGCTCCCTGAGAGCTTTCCTCCTGCCTGGGTTTTCCTGGCAGTTAGTCTTTCCGGGTGGTGCTCAGAGACCGCGGAGGGGATGACAAGAGTACACAGAAAATTGCAGCAGAAGCAGTAAGGCAGCGGTAGGTGGAGGGAAAGTTACTATTTTCCACAATCAGGGAAAGAGGCCGTGCCGCAGCAGGGGATGGAGGGCCTTGTAGGCAGGGGGAAAGGCTCTCGTGCGTGGGATTAGGGGTCCAGCTGAAGGGTGCCGAGGGGATGTGGTGTTACTTCCAACAGCAAGCTGGAAAGGTGATCCCTCGGCAGCATTTAGGGTTGGCAGGAGGGATACAGAATAGCTCCAGCTGAAGGTGAACTCGCTAGGCAGACAGGAGAGGCCAGATCTTAGAACTGTTACCTAGTAAATGTCCAAGATCTGGACGTGGCTTAGGCTGGGGAGAAGGGCACATCTAAAAAAAATAAAAAGTAAAAAAAGAGTGAAATGAAAATAAAGTTTAGAGTCCTTTGCTAAATACCCGGATGCAGACCTGGTGGGAAACCTGGAGCAGCGCGCTTGTTTTTCCACCACAGCAGTGCTGTAAGCGATCCCTGACGATGCATTTCTTTAATATTTCTCTTGTTCAATAGTTATAGCAGTGGCTGTTGGAATTAATTATGATTAATTTAATTATAGGTATAAACCAGGTCTTTTTCAAAGTGAATTATAGTTTCCTTCAACAGTATGTGGTGGTTAAGCGCTGGTAATTAAGGGTTTGAATGAGGGCTTGACAGTGCGTTTTCCCATAATTGAAATTCCACTGCAAAGCTCGCAGTGTTTGCAATCCAGCACACAGCCGTGAGCTTTCTCTGGGGTTTCTTTTCTTTTTTGGTGGCAAAATATATATAAGATGGTAGCCCTTCGTGGTAACCTTTTTATCAACCCACTGCTGAATACCTAAAATGTCTAATAATTCATTTAACACGTTTATCTGTGTGGTTCAGTCTCAACAGGGCAGGCAGGGAGATGGTGGTGCTGTGGGTTTGAAACTCAAGTGCCAGTCCTATTCCTGTGGGAAGGGGAGAGGGTTTCATTTAGCCTCAGGTCTCTGGCTCCGACCCTCCAAAAGGCAAGAGCCCCTTGAAGGCCGCAGAGGGATTTTGGTTAGAGAAAGCCGGTTCTTTCACAGAAGATATGTTTGGGGATTGTGCTCTTCTGAGAGCTTGGGTCCCGTAACGTGGTCTCAGGCATGTTTTCAGAGCAGGAGCGGCGAGCCCGGGGTGCTGCTCTTTTGGGGTGGGTGCTCCTGCCCAGCCAGGCTGCTCCGTCACTTTGACCTCTGGCTTTCAGCACAGTGGCTGGGGTTATTCAGCCTGGAGAAGAGGAGGCTGAGGGGAGACCTCGCTCTCTCCAACTCCCTGAAAGGAGGGTGTAGAGAGGTGGGGGTCGGTCTCTTCTCCCAAGTCACAGGCGACAGGACTAGAGGAAACGGCCTCAAGTTACGCCAGGGGAGGTTCAGGCTGGATATTAGGAAGAATTTTTTCACGGAAAGGGTGATCAGCCATTGGAATGGGCTGCCCAGGGAGGGGGTTGAGGCCCCATCCCTGGAGGTGTTCAAAAGCCGGGTTGATGTGGTGCTGGGAGAGATGGTTTAGTGATGGTGTTGCTTTTTGTTTGTTGTGTGGGTGTTTATTTTCGTCAAAATTAGGTTGACGGTTGGACAAGATGATCTTTAAGGTCCCTTCCAACCTAGAAGATCCTGTGATTCTGTGAAATGTTAGCTATTTAATTCCCACTGAAAAAAAAATAATAATAAAATATGCTGTAGTCAATTCCTAGCACTCCCTGTGGTTTGCATTTGGAGAAATACTAAGGTGTTGGAGTGGCTTCAGAGTAAACAGAAATAATTTGTCCTGCGCTATGGTAATTTGAAAGCACAAACCACCTCGGCACATGATGATGGGGGACTGCCAAGGGCTGGTGGTCTCAGGCAGCACCTCGGGAATACCTCTGTTTCTGGGACTGGCTGTAGGTATGCCCAGCCATCTGGATGGGTTTCTGTGGCTTTTAAATCCAAGGGGAAAATAAGCAGGTTCACTAGCTGTGGCAGGTTGAGGGGGATGATTCTACCCCTCTGCTCTGCTCTGGTGAGACCCCACCTGGAGCACTGTGTCCAGCTCTGGTGCCCCCAATATAAGAAGGACATGCTCCTGTTGGAGCAAGTCCAGAGAAGGGCCACAAAAATGATCCGGGGGCTGGAGCACATCTCCTGTGAGGAGAAGCTGAGAGAATTGGGGGTATTCAGTCTGAAGAAGAGAAGGCTCCGAGGAGACCTTGTTGCGGCATTTCAGTTCTTAAAGGGGGTATAAGAAAGACGGGGAAAAACGTTTTAGTAGGGTCTGTTGCGAGAGGACAAGGGGTAATGGCCTTAAACTAAAAGAGGGAAGATTTAGTCTAGATATAAGGAAGAAATTTTTTACAGTGAGGGTGGTGAAACACTGGAACAAATCACCCAGAGAGCTGGTACATGCTTCGTCCCTGGAAAAATTCAATGTCAGGTTGGAGATGCCCCTCCTCATTGCAGAGGAGGCTGGACTAGATGACCTTTAAAGGTCCCTTCCAACCCAAACTATTCTATGATTCTGTGTCACCTAGGTATGAACCCAAAGGTGTTGTATGATCATGGGGGTGGCAGCAAATACCAGTCCCTTCTCATGTCTTCTCCAGGCTTTCTCCCCAGCCACAGAGGGAGGAAAAGTTTTCACATTGAATTTGCAGTCTTTTGTCAGGTTGTCACAACTTTAACATTATTTAAATGTAATTTTTTAGTCTATGAATTTGAATTATCCATGGATTCGATTCATTACCAACACATGCCTAGTAGCCAGTTTCTAAATTACGTTGCTGCTGACTTGAATTATTATAAATAAGACTGTGCCAAATGTCAATTGATTATTCAGGAGTAATCAATAGAGAGAGAGAAAAGACAGCTGTGGTTGACTAACAGCAAATGATTTTTATTCCACAGTCCTGGAATTTAGAGTAAGGCGGTAAGTCAATCTGCACACCAGTCCCCCAACAAACAGATGCAAAAGGAGGCTCCCTGGGCAGCCTCTTCCAGGGCTCTGCCACCCTCACCCCAAAGAAGTTCTTCCTCACATTGGAGTGGAACTTCCCCTGTTCCAGCTTGTGCCCGTTGCCCCTCGTCCTGTCACTGGGAACCACTGGAAAGAGTCCGGCTCCATCCTCCCTCAACCCACCCTTTAGATCCTTGTCAGCATGAATAAGGTCTCCCCTCAGCCTTCTCTTCTCCAGGCTAAAGAGCCCCAGCTCTCTCAGCCTTTCCTCATCAGGGAGATGCTCCAACCCCTCCATCATCTCTGTTGCCCTACGCTGGACTCTCTCCAGCAGTTCCCTGTGTCTTGCTGTGTTTGATATGAAATGGGGCAGCAGCAACGGCCACAGCAGCCTGTCTTGCCTTGCAGTGGGGCATTTGAGGGTGGCCCCGCAAATAAGTCTGGAGTTGGGTCTCAGTGCCATGAGAGCTTCCCGTGGTGTGTGGGGTACAGGGAAATTCTTAGCTTGGATGGGAGCGAGGGGGCTGCTGAGCTTTTGTGTTGTTTTTTTCCCTGTACCCACAGTCCCTGTGCGGTCGGGGTGCAGGCCTGGTCCTCCCCCTGTGCCCTGAGAGCAACCTTTATCCAGGGGAGATAGGTTAGTAGACCCCTCCTCTTTTCTGGCAACACCCATGTGCCACTGTAGCTCTAGGCTTTATCTCAAAGCACACACACAAACACACACAAAGGCTCCAGCATCCAGAGCAAACCTGCAGTGTATGGTATGGCATGGCTGGGCTGAAACCTCATCCGAAAAATGCTGTGCCAGGCTGATCTGGGCCACCCCCTGACCTTGGTTCCCTTTGCATTTTCATGAACTTTTGTTTTTGTTCTTTTTTTTTTGGTGGGGTTTTGTTTGGTGGGTATTATTCTTTGCACGATGATCACATAATGATGTTCCAATAACTTTGATTGCGGGGTGGGCCCTGTGCAAATGCTAATGAGTGCATTAATAGTTAGCCTGACACATTATACGTGGAACCATCCCACAGCAGTGAGATGTTCGCGTTGGTGAAACCAGGCTGGATGGAGAGAGATGTGGTGGTGTTAGTTAGGCATGTGGAGGATGGTAAACATCCTTAGGAATAGATTGAGTGCTACAGTATGTCTTTGGGTGGCTGACGTGACACTTCTGAGTGGTTGTGGATTTGCTTTTGGATGTGCCACAGGCACTTAACCCGGCGTAGCTCTTGTCCTTTGCTCAGGGAGACAATTAATGCTGACAGTGACTCCGCGCTTCATACCTTGTGGTAAGCATTGGGAAAAGACGTCGGTTAATGCAGCTGCGCTCGTGGCTGCTCTCTGAACTCTCGCTAGCTTGAAAGTCAGAGCTGAGGATGGTGCTGTCTCCGTGTTGCGTGCAGCTTATGGCCAGCTCCTCAAACCTGACCACACGTCAAGAACGTGCCTGGCAAAAAAGGCTAAGGGAGCGCTTTTGAACAAGGTGAGGGCACTTGTGCTCTATGCTCTTGTGCTTAAGCACAGATTTGAAGTGGCGGGAAAAGCCCCTGTTAGCATTTCAATAAATATATAGGGTGGGATGTTTAACAAGGAGAATTCTTGCAGACGGTGATGGTGAGAATGGCAGCCAGACGGTTGCAGAGAGCTGCAGGTTCCCTCCAGGTTAACAGCACGTGCAAATATCAGTATCTCAGCTGCTAGAATATATTGCCTTTAATTCTTTTTTTTCCTGTGAAGCTTTAGCTGAAAGGAAAAGAATAATGTTCCAGTATCTATGCGGTCAAACGATTAACCTCTTCTTATCTGGGTTACCTCTGCACGTAAAATGCTTATGTGACTGGTGAATAGGATGTACTTTTAGGCTGAAGGCCAACAAGTTTCTTGCGCTAGACATCCGAACACCACCAAAGTGACACAACGTTCCAGACGTGTCATATGCACGCAGACATTGGCTACAAAGGCTGCTAATAGCAGAGCGGTTCAATCTGGGAAATACGTTGGCATAGGAATGCTTAGCATCTTTCTAACAGACTCATTTCTGTAGTGCTGTGAGTCACTCCAGAAGCTTTCTGTGCACTTGCTAGTTTTTAAAAAAACAAGAATTAATTGCTTGGCTTGAAACGTGGTGGAATAACTCAAGAGAACCGGGCTTTTAAATGTGACATAAATCAATGGGAGCCCTAACTCGGGATTTTCTACAAGCAAGAAACAATCAATGCACTTGGAAGGGCTGTTATCAAAAAGCACCTTACTTGAAACTTTTAAAACAGCATCCATGGCAAAACTAGTATTTGGGGTTTTTTTTAAATTTATTTTTTGTCTTGCTCTTTCTACTATGCTTTCACTGAAGGTCTGTGGTGTGGGTATTCTCAGAACGACTACCTGGCGATTATTCTGTTTTGATGCCGGGGGTTGTGGAGGACGGGTTTAAAGCACCAAATTAATTCTGGCTTTCGGGGGGAAAAACTGCAGCTCTTTGTTGCGTGCTTGCCGGTCCTGCAGCGTTAAGGCACGGTTTCATTTCCCATGCGTTAGCTGGCTGGGAATATGGTGTTGGAGCCTTCTGCAACCAGGGTGCAAGGGCTTCCCTGCCAGCCCCCGGATGCCCCACCGCGAGCGATGCAAGTTTGCATCTCTGCAGCAAAGTCTAGCCAGAGCGTGGGGTGGCTTGGGGCAAAGCTTCTCCTAACAGTTGCCTGAATATTGCCATGTGGTGCTGCTCCCCAGCCTGTGCAGCTGACAGGGGCTGGTGCTGCTGGTGAGTAGCGGGGCAGGGAGGGCGACCTGAGCGTGACGCAGGGTGGGTGCCTCTCTTGCAGACGCCGTGGGAGGAGGTGTCGGGGAATGCAGCGATTTCGTTGAGTGGTTCACGGGGGGAAGTATTTGAGATGCATCTGGATACAATTTGACTGGCGGCGTGAACCTCTTCTTGCATCTTGGTGGCTGCTTGGAGAAGTCTGCAGTGATTGAGGCCTCCAAAAACATCTAGTTCTGTGCCACATCTTACAGGGAGGCCACGCTCTGCTGCCTACTCTGCTTTCTAGTTACAAGGACAGTTTTTACCCTGAGTTGTGCTTTTTCCCTTCGAGGCATCTTGATGTTGTAGGGGTGGCATTGTGTGCAAGCAAGGTTGCTAAAACCACAGTTTCTGTGCTGAACAGATAGGCTAAATGCTTTCTCCAAAGAACCGAAGCTCTCCAATTCCAGGATGCTTTTCCCCTTTTCCCTTGGTTTGTAGTGAATGCAGGGAGCGCTGGCGATCCAAGCACTCATCTTCTGCTTTGAGCAGCCTGGGCAAATCCTATATGCATGAGAGCAAATTAAACCCGTGCTGTCCTGGCTGGACAGTAAGAATGGTGAATTCAGCACATCACCCCTCCTGCGCAGTCTGATGATGTTGACGTGTAGTCATTACCCGTATCGGGGAGCTGGGCTGCTCGGCATTACTGCAATTTGCAAATGGCTTCATTTAGATGTCACCAATGAACTAATTTATGGAAGCTGTAATTAGCGGTGATGGGCCTGCAGGTGGAAAGCGGTAAGTGGTGACATTACTTAGTGACTTCATGAGGGATTTTGAGTGTCCAGCAGCCCGCTGCTGCGTGTAAGGGAAGAATGAAAGCAAATGAAGGAAAACAAAACAAAACCCAACCCCAAACCACACCAAAGCGCGCACACACACAAAAAAAGAGGAAATACGTCTGGGAAGATGGATGGAAAATGAAAATCTTCTGAGCGATGGATAACCTGCTTTTATTTTCTGAGCAGAGAGGCACGATGTCGCTGTGCACACACTGTCACAAACGTACCGAGTCAAATAACTTCCCAGTGGTGCTTGTTATTCCCATAAGGATGCCAGTAGATCTGTGGGAAGGCGTGTGCCCTAAGAACACCTTGCCAGACTGATCCACAATGTCCCAGTGGTTACGGTATGGCCTGAACACCCCTAGTAAAGAAATGATGGGCGTGAAGCAAGGGGCAGAGATTAGCCCGGCTTTAAGAGCAGGGCTTAAAATGATTGCTTGCTCCACAGGTTGTAGTTTCCATTTCCCAGGTGCCTGCCCCCTCGTACCTGTCGCTCTGTGTGCTGTGGCCAGTTTCATTGCTGCGTGATGCTCCCTGGGACAGTACAGGAGAATCATAGAATCGTCTAGGTTGGAAGGGACCTTAAAGATCATCTAGTCCAACCATCAACCTAACTCTGACAAAAAATAAATAAGAAATAAGCAATTAAAAAAAAAAAAAACCACTAAACCATATTCTT
>VXAK01016386.1:6043-28084 GCA_013399435.1 Arenaria interpres
CTTTTTTTTTTTTTTTTTCTTTTTGCTCCATGTTGTAAGTGCTCATGCTACATGCCATCAGTAAATATTACAATATTCTTCCTAAGCTTTCTGCCCTAAGACTTCTTACTGGGTTGGATGAACTAGGTTTTTTTAAATTAGGTTTTTTTGATTGTTTTGCCTCTCAGTGGGTTGTCTCTTCTACTCATCCTCAATAGTTTCAGCGTCTTGTTTACTAAATATAGCTGTGTCTTGATGTTCTTTAACTACTGTTTTCCCGACTGTTCTCCTGACTTTTTAGTGCCTGTACTGTTCTACATTGCGTGACAGTGGTGTTCATTGGGCAGGACAATTTGTTTGGGTTTTTTTTGTAACGTGTTGGAGAATCAAGTTTCTTTCTTTGGTTCGCTGCCTTTCTGCCCCATCTAATGAAGATTGCATGCTCTTGCAGCTATTAGGCAAGATGATTTTGAGTGCAAATCTGTCTTATTGTAGATGTAGGCTTACTTCTTGTATTTGAATATGTTTTGCTTACCTTTCTGGAGCTGCTTATGCGTTGGAGTAACTCTTACCCCTGATAAAAGTGTAATGAAAGCAGCAAGTGATAGAAGCAGCGTAGCTATGCTCTATAAACAGTTACGATAGATTTTGGAGAGGTACAACTACCTTGGATTTCAGATGTTCTATTAAATTAAAGAAGAATACTCACTGTTGTCTCTAGCCTGATTCTCCCTTGTTTCACTGAAACTCAGCTTGTAGCTGTGAATGCAGTGCTCTAGCCTGGAGTTGGTTCCCACTTCTCCTGCCAGTTTCTTTAGGCTTAAAAAAAAAAAAAAACAAAAAAAAAACAAAAAAACCCCCCCAAAAACCCAAACAACCCACACCACAAAAAAACAACCCAGNGATGGGAGAGAGGGGCTGAAACCAAACTGTTTTATGTTTGAATGTATTTTGGACTTGCGTAAACAGTTTTAATGCATCAAGCTAAATTGGCAGGCTTTCATAATCCTCTGGGAAAATTGGGAGTTTGAAACCCAGTGGATAAATTAAAGTCACAAATGCTTCTAAGCCCCAGATTTGGCTCCCTAAAGGGATGCTGTAAATTAGTTAGTCCTAGAAATGTGGTTTAGTTAAAGTAAATGAAAATGCTTCTTCATGAGAACTTCATAATTTTAAAGACAAAAGAGTTGGATTTCTTTATTCTGAGTTGAGGGCACAAAAGCAAGAAAATGGCTGTTAACAAGAGAAATTTATATTTGCTGTCCAAACACAAGAGGTAATGATTTCACCACTTTTTAGGGTTTTTAATGAAATTATGACATAAAGGCAATAGAAATTGTTTTAAAATGCGTGAGTTCACTCAGCTGCTGAGGTAAGGAAGCGCTCATAAGCGTTACTGAATTAACATTCCCAAATATACATAAAATGAATAGCGGAACTGTTAGATTGCTTACGGCTTACTGTATGGTACTTCTTTTTTTTCTCCTTTTTTGAGAACAAAAGCAAAGCGTCGCTTTTACGTCCTGACGAGCTTTGCGCCTGTCGTTGCACAAATCAACAGCAGTAGGGTGGGCTGCGGTTTGTTTCCTTCCCCCTTATTCAGGGTCACAGGGAGACCTTGTCGTTCTCTTAAGAGGTTTTCTTTTGTGTGCATTATATGGATCTTTAGTTGATTAGGCCACTGAATTTTATTGGCAAGTTCTGATTAAAAATGGCAGAATAAAACCAAAGACTTTCTCTTGCAGGCTCAGTTTTTGAGGTTGGATGTTGCCTCTGGAAACTAACCACGTTTTTTTGACTGTTGTTATATATCTTGCAGCACTTCTGGCTTTTATAACTAATAGACAAATTTTGGAGTGGCTTGGAATTGTAAGCTTAGTCCTTTAGGTAGGGCATGGTTGACCTAATTCCTTTCTAGGACCAGTAGAATTGGAAACCTGACCACGTGGAATAGAAGGAAAAGTGTTGCTGTTGGAGATGAGTGAGAATCTCTGGTTTGATGTAGCTGTGGTGAAATCATGCATTGAGTTGGAGCAGTTCTGAGATAATGGCTACACATGTATGTCTGGGCTTCTCTGGGAGAAAAGTCCACTTCAGATGTGTTAACGTGCGTTACAACTGTTGTAGTTTAGGTTTTTTTGGGGTGCAATTTGATTGAATGGCATTTCAGGAGAGCATTCCTAAAAATGTGCTACTCTGTTTTCAGAGAGAGGTGTGGATAGGAGGAATCTTCAGCAGTAGGAACCATAAATTAGACCCTTTCAGCTGCAAGGTTCAGAGACATGGCAATTCTCACATCTGCATAGTATCACTTAGCTTTTTTTAAACAAGAGCTCTAACAAGGAGAAAATTACAACTTTGTTTAGTTATGAAATTCTGCATCAAACTGCTATAGCCTCCTTTCCCGATGTGTACTGTGCAAATGCCATCAGAGAGATCTAGCAGGAAATCGGTGGTTTGTGTGGCTGCAATTCTTGCTTTCTGATCTCTAAACGTGTCCGTTAAAGTCATGAGGCAAGGGGGACAACAATAACAAGCAGGCTAAACTTTTTGCCTGGTTTTTTTTTTTTTTTTTTTTGCATAGGATAAGCATAAAAGAGCTCTGAGCCCGTATTGATCGGTTTGCAGTAGCTGTAATAATCACTGATTTGAGATCCCTCTTGGTTTTAGCCTCACCTGAATTGGGATGAGGGAGGATTTCTGCATGTCTGTTTTCTAAATGCTCAACATGTGAGACGGCACTTTTCTGTGAAAATGAAATTACTTTTGGCAGTGCTGTTCTCCCGATCTGGATTTTGTGTTCTGTTTCCAATGATCTGTGACCACAGTATTCTTTGAAGAGTGCTTAAAGGGTTGAAGGGTTGTTTAGCGTGGACAAGGCAGCAGCTCTTGGACTGAATCCTTGTTAGGGGAGTCAATGTATATAATTAATGTGAATATGTAAATTGCTATTGGAGGTAGGTATGGGGAAATGCTTAGGAGCTTGATTTCTTTGAGTTTATTCTTTACGCTAAAGAACTGGAGTATCAAGGCCATTTATTTAGCTAGAGCAGAGTTGATGGTGATATTCCTGATGTAAATATGATATTTTTTTTTTCCTAAATATTATTTTTTCAATTAAAAATGTGTTAGTCGAGAGAGATGCTGTTTCTCTCTCTTCACACTTTTGTTTTAGATTTTTTTTTTTAACTTCTTTTTAATTGGCTTGATCTGCAGAAACTTCTGTAGCTTGGGCAAGTATGTAGCATGAAGCTAAGACATACCTGAAGTCTTGTTCTGAGTTTGATACATGCCTTTGTCTTCCAAAAAAGGTCTTTTCTGCAGCCTCTTCACCTGGGTTGTTTTCCTTTTAGATATTTATAGCATTGATGAGGTCCCCCTCTCAGTCTTCTCTTCTCCAGGCTAAACAGACCTTTCCTCTTTCAGCCTTTCCTCATAAGAGAGATTTTCCTTGATCATCTTTGTAGCCCTCTGCTGGAATCTCTCCAGTAGTTCTTTGTCTTTCTTGAACTGGGGAGCCCAGAACTGGACACAGTACTCCAGATGTGGCCTTCCCAGGGAACAGTAGAGGGGGAGGATGACCTTCCTCAACCTGCTGGCTGTGCTTTTTTTAGTGCACCCCAGTAGACCACTGGCCTTCTCTGCCACAAGGTCACATTGCTGCCTCATGGTCAACTTGTCCACCAGGATTCCCAGGCCCTTCTCCACAGAGCTGCTTTCCAGCAGATCAGCCCCCAACGTGTACTGGTGCATGGGGCTATTCCTCCTTAGGTGCAGGACCCTACACTTGCCCTTGTTGAACTTCATTAGGTTCCTCTCTACCAAACTGTAACCTGTCCAGGTTTCGCTGAATGGCAGCACAGCCTTCTGGTGTGTCAGCCACTCCTCCCAGTTTTGTATCATCAGCAAACTTGCTGAGGGTACACTCTGTCCCTTCTGATATTCATCAATGACCTGAAGGTCATTGATGAATATCAACAGAACAAGACTGGACCCATTACAGAGCCCTGGGGAACACCACTAGCTGCAGGCCTCCGGCTAGACTGCGTATGGTCAGGTACAAGCATTAAATAGGTGTGTTTCCATATCCATTACTGCTTAAATGCCAGTGAGGGCACTGGAGGTCCCCTCGTCAGTTCTGGAGGTGAACATGCTTGCCAAGTGGTAGGGGTACGGCCGGCTGACTGGGATGCTCTGTGGATTGTAAGCCAAGGACTGTCAGCGATATGCCTTCTCCATCTGCTACCATACCACTGAGGAACGCAGATAGAGACATGAATCATCTCAGATGTCTTGTATGTGTGTGCAAGCGAGATGGGAGCTGTTGCGTCAGGAGCTCTGTCCTCATCCTGTGGTGGGTTTGGGAGGAAACAATTGCTGACCCCCAAGTGCAGTAGGTTCTCAGGTGGTGCATGTCCAAAATCTACCCAGCACATTAGTCAGTAATTGTGTTACAAACTGATACGTGCTTTTATGATTTCATTTGAAAACTTTCAAGTGCAGAGAACACAATTAATTTCTGTCTGAGATTAACATCTGGCTTTCCATGCTAGCTGGTTTAGATGCAAAGAAAATAGATCTAAGCTTGCAATCTGCAAATTTATAAACTCTGATGTTTAGAACTACCGCAGCCAAGAACTGAAAAACAGTCCAGCTTTATTCACGATGTGGAAAAATTTATGCTGGATGTTATTGTTTAATGACAAATTTAATTCTAAAATAGATTCCCATTTTTTATTTTTAGATGCTAAACCTGGAGATATTAATAGCTGTTACTTATTTAAATTCTGTTGTGGATGCAAACTTTTGTTTTAAGATGCATTGTACAGAAAGTACCTCTTTGTAGTTGATAACAGTGCAAATGTCCCAATGAGTTGCTTACAGAATTCAGTGTAATACAAGTCTTATTGATTATATGTGCTAGCATCGGCGGAGAAGTGGGAAAGATGCTGATGCAGGATAAGGGAGGTAAATGTTCCAAGTAATCTGCATCAGTTACTTCTTTAGAACTGTTAGGTACACACGATGTATGGCAGAGGAGGGAAAAACCCCTCCTCTCCTGGTCTTTTGAGTGTAACAATTTAATATGTTTAGATTGAATATTTGCAAGAATCCTACCTGTAAGAGGGAGTAGCCCCTCTTAGGCTGTTGCATGCCCTTTTTGGCTTGTAGGCCAAACAGCTTCTTCACAGTGGGTCTTGCAATTATTTGGAGTGTGTTTTGAACAATTTTTTTGGAGGTAATTTGAGGTGTGGTTCTACTTTTCACTGTTGCTGTTTAAGTAGAGAAATGGAATTCTGTGCTTTGATGCATAAGTTAGACATCCTACTAGACGTTTTATTAAGAAAATATTTACAAAGTAAATCTTATGCCTACTTGGGGATAAAACCCCCCTTGGGGTTCTTTTTTTGTGCTAGTTCAGCAATATTTTCCATGGTATCAATATGTTTGTTTACCTGATTTTGTGCGCCCTTTTGCAGTAAAACCGATGACCCCTTCCTAAAGGGGGAGATCAGAGCTCTGGTCCACGCAACTGCATTGCTTTATGCCTCTGTGGAAACCTGAATTCCAGCCCTGAGAAGGGCAGGGTGGAGGCTGGCTCCAATTCGTAGAGGATGCTGCGATCCTTCTTCTGCAGTGGAACCCGTGAAAGACACCTGTGAGCTTCACAGATGTGCTGAGGATGCTGGCAGGAGAAACGGAAGGTATGTGCAGGGTCTGTTCTGTGTAAGTGCATTGCCAAGGTAACTTCGGTGAGAAGGTATCCAAGCGTTGGATTTCCAGTTGTTATTGGTCTCTGTGTACTGCAGAATGGTTTCTTTTGGGTCAAGTATCCTGGTGTGCGTTAGAAAAAGCAGAAAATATGGCTTGCTTGGAGGAGCCTTGCGTTGCTTTTTCATTGGGATAATTTGTCAGTGAGTTGTATGATATTGGACAGGACTTAATCTGGCATCCTATTTTCTCAACTGGGATGAGACAGGTGGGAGTTTTTTATGTCAAGTCAACTGATTTTTTTTTTTTAAACAGATTTTTGATCGTTCATTTTGTATGTGTGGGCCAGGCTTGTGGTTCTGCTACAAAAAAGTATTTGTATGTGTATATTGCGCTCTGCTCATAGAGGAATATGGGGCTGGGAGGTTATTTAATTTGAATTTTAATAGTCAGATGTTGAAGTGGTCATCCATCTCAACCATGAAGAGTGTAAGCTGTTTACTCCTGTATTAAGGCATTTCAAAACGCATGCCTCTAAAGCTCGCCAGCTGCACAAGCCCAAGCAGCGTCCCTTTCTCCATACCTGCGCGAAGCCTTTCAGCTGAATGTGTGACCGGTTCCTGAGTATGGCTGGAGCCGTGGGAGGGAGGGGAGGCTCTGGCTGCTGCCGTACCTCTGTGCTCCCAACCCCAGGCACTCGCCTGGGACCGGCCAGGAGCTGTCTTGTGGGAGGGAGGAAGCTGCTCAGTCCATTGGGCAAGGGAGCATCCCTAAACCAAGTGCAGATGTGCAGCTTCCCCCCTGACAGGGACCAGTTGGGATTTTTTCCTGTTGGTTTTACAGGGAGTTGGACCTTAGATGCCCCTGTGTTCGGCCCATTTCCTCCCATGTATTTGTCAGGTGTGCCTGTTTTAAGTGGTACTGAAAGTGTGGGCCACTAAAGAATTAAGTGCCTGTCCCTTAACTCGGATATTTATACGTTGTAAACTATGCATTTGAAATTCTGGCTATGCTGAAGTAAATAATAATTTAAAAGAAAGTCTTGTTGGTGTTGACAGAGCAGAGATTTTACCTTCTGTTTCCCTCCCCTGAAGGAGTCACCGTTCCTGTTCTTGTCCTGCTCTGATTCTCTGACTTTTCTCGTCTGGGTGCAGGGATTCCCTGTTGGCCCCTGCAGCAGCAGAGCTGGACACTGCTGTCTTCCCCAAAGACTTACACATTTGGGGTAAGGGCTGGGGAAAGGTAAAGAGAGGAGATGGGATCTCTGCACAACTGAGATTTGAACCCCAGGTGGGACTTGAATGACTTGATCATCTCCCCCGTCCCCATACATATCAAAATACGGTGATTTGAAACCTTTAGAAATACGAAAATGAGAACTGCTCTTTGTGCCCTCTCCGGGTATCAGCTCAATTATTGTCTAACTAAACAATACAGCTGTGTGTGTAGAGGTTCTTGCTAATGTGCCTTTAATTATCTGTGTTTACATAATTATTATTTGCAATAGGATCTTCAATTTCCTGTTCCTATAGCTGTAGCAACTTTACCACTTGGCCCCCATTTTTGTCAATTAGTGGCAACTTTTGATGTTTACTTTTTATAGACCACAAAGGGATGTTTTTCCAAAGCTATAGATAATATGACAAAGGGAATTGCGAGAAAGCAAAAGGAAATCGACAATAGAGCATAGGTAGAACATTTGCAGCATATAGCATGGATTGTATTTATCAGTATGTGCCTGTTTGTGCTTGATCTGCCTTTCAGTCTTTTAGGTGAAGCTAACTTAGACAGATAAAATTTGAGTAGTCCTTATTTTTGTTTCCAGAATTAATTGGGAAGCTTCCATACTTCATGTGCGTGTGCATGTGCATTCCCTTTCTTTATTTTAAACGGACTGAAGTCTGGCCTTTTTAGTTTGTAGTTGAACATTTCAAAGAATGGTAACATTTTATACTTTCGGCAGCATCTACAGTAGGTCTTTTTGTCTTCTACAAAGTCTGCATAAAAATCATTATATAGTGTTTCTATAATCTTACTGAAGTATACATGCATTCTTCAGTTGAAGCATTTCCCTTATGTAGCCCTATTATTGTGTACTTTTTGAATGCATGATTAATACATCTTTTCTATATTATTGGTTCTTATTTATCTTATGCATTGTAGTATGTATTTTGTTTTTGCTAAACTTTGAAGGTAGCTTTTTTCCTCTTTACCATATTGTTCTTGACAAGTCTTTTGCATGCAACATACAGATTAAAATTCAAATACCTTCGAAGTTAAACTAATCAGCAGGTAAAAGGAGATAGAAATCTCTACTAGAAAGAAGTGACTTGCCTAGGATGAACAAGAAGCTACATTTTGGCAAACAACTCTTCTGTACTATCATATGATCTTTGTGCATTTATTTTTAGAAGAAAAATGGGTAGGGTTGATGTCATCAAAGAGTTGCTTGTTCACTCTTAACTCTTCTTCATCAGCTTAATTACCCTGGGATGTTACAGACCCTTGAGTTGCAGTACTGGCTGAACAGCCTTGGGAACTGGCTTCTGCTTTTGATCAGTGTTGTTCTCTATTATGGAACAAGGTAGAAATAACCATTTCACAGTGATTTTTGTCATATGTTTTCATTGGCTTTGATGATGTTCAGTCTGGAAAAGAGAAGGCTCCAGGGAGACCTTATACCAACCTTCCAGTACCTAAAGAAAAGAGAAGGCTCCAGGGAGACCTTATACCAACCTTCCAGTACCTAAAGAGGTCCTACAGGAGAGATGGGGTGGGACTCTTCATCAGGGAGTGGAGCGATGAGACGTGGGGTAATGGTTTTAAGCTGAAAGTGGGGTGATTTAGATTGGATGTTAGGAAGAAATTCTTTACTGTGTGGGTGGTGAGACACTGGAACAGGTTGCCCAGAGAAGTTGTGGATGCCCCATCCCTGGAGGTGTTCAAGACCAGGCTGGATGGGGCTTTAAGCAACCTGGTCTAATGGGAGGTGTCCCTGCCCATGGCAGGGGGATTGAAACTAGATGATCTTTAAGGTCCCTTCCAACCCAGATCGTTATATAATTCTATCTATATGTGTTACTTTCCCCTCTTCTGTGCAGCACATAGTACATGTTGTGTCCAACATTTTCCTCTAAGCTCCATGGGAAGTGGCTGGTTGGTGGCCTTCAGCCACATGCTACCCATGGACACTGGCGTGCTGGAAAGCAGAGCTGAGTCCCCAGCAGGGTTTGGGGTAACCCATCTGGGGGAAAGCCCTCGAGGTGTTGCTCAAGATGAAAACCATCCCTACGGCTGTTTAACCCTGCTGTGTGTGTGGTCCTAAGCAGTGTCTAGGGAAGCTGGAGATGTGTCATGCGACAGCAGACTTCTGTTTGCATGAGACAGGGGTAATGTTAATCATTGGATATTAAATGCAGCTTTGGCTTGCATTGGCGAGCAAGGAGTGTTGTAGTAGGAAAGGGAAAGGCCCCTAATGGGAGGCTGTGGGAGCTGCTCTCTGGGAAGTGCCACTGGGATGCTGAGAAGCCACAGCTGGCTGGAGTGGTGCTCTGCAGAGCAACTCCTGTTTCTTCCTGTTGTGTTAGGCTGCCGAAACCTCTGTGCCTCACTGTAAATAACTAGATTTTCCAGCACTGTAGAATTTTGTAAAACTTCCCCTCCTCCTCCTCCAACGCAGTATCTGTATGGATGTTTTGTTATGTGGTGGGGTTCTTTTTGAAAAAGAAAAAACAACTCCCCAAAAAACCCCAAACTCTTGCTCCTTGGGGAATGTAATTTTCTGTTTTTCACTGGCTGCCATTTAACTTAAGTTTTTGCTGAAAAATTCTTGAGGTGGGTCCTGAGTCCTGACAATTCTCACTGTTAGCTGCAAGGCTACACTCTAATTCTTGAAGAGGAGGCAGGGGAAGGTGGTGGTCATCCTGCCGTTATGCTTGACAGCAGAGAAAGATGTTGCTGCAGTCTTCCTTCGCAGGGCTGCTGTGCTAGGAGAATAAAGGGAACTGGAGGTGACACGCACTTTATATTTCCTTTTATGAAATGTTCCCCATTATGAAATGGGGATGCTTGTGGATTCCTTAGCCCCAACTGGTGGCTGCGCTCCTGTTGCTGCCCTGCCTTGGGCTCCCCTGACCTTGTGGTGGGGATGGAATAAAGTCATCCCTTTAACCTTGGGACCATTGCTCCATGCAGGCAGCAGGGCTTGCACAGCCCTCCTCTGCAAGTCTTTGTTTGTCAAAATCTGGTGGTGCACGATGTGTTTTCCTACTGTGTTTCCTTGGTTATCGTGGGTTATTTTATGTCATGTCACTTTTCTTGTAACCTGTGCCCACCTTAGATGCTGACTTTAAATGGCTTCAGCATTACAAAAGCAAATTTCTGTCTCCTGGAAGCAGTTGTTAGAACAGGTTTTAGGAATTTAATTTTTGTGCTACATTATCTAATAACATTCTCGAAATGGAGGACTGAACCATCTTGGTGCTCTGAGAACTGGACAAGTTGCTGGGCCGTTTCCAGGGAGCTTAGAGCAGGAGGATGCTGTTGCTGCTGCACTGTACCGGCTGTTGAGCCCAATGAGGATCTTCCTTCAGTTCTCCTCTAACAAGAACCATCCTTCTTATTTAATAAGATGATGGCTGCCATATGGCTTTCTTCTTTCCCCACTTCCTTTTTAATTTTCCACGTGCATTTATGTAGTAAAAGCATCAGGAATACCATTTTCTATACTATTGTAACACTGAAATTAGGTAAGTTTCTAGTTGTTTTTAAGGTCAGTTTACTCACGGTTTAGTGAATTAAGAAAATGTTAATGTTTGTAAACTATACTCCCAGAGATCCTGAAGATTCTTACATTTGTGACGTTATTTTGATGTTTGGATTTCCACCCCACCCCCCAACTTGGTTTTGCAAAATAGAACTGTGCTTTTTTTAACATATGACATATAATCTTATTTTAAAAGAATTTTCAGTGGAGAAGTGTTTTTTATACTGTAAGCTTTGTTGGACTTCTTTGTTAATCATTATGGTTTGATTATTTTGTTTGACATGACTCATTTTTCCAAGGACATTTATTGCAGCAATTACACACGTACAACAGGAAGCCAAGAAGGAAGTGCAACATCAGATCACTGAAGATTTTCTGCTGCTTTTACAGCTGATTTTTATGTTTTGTGGTGTTTAAGTTAATGATTTCTTGCTGTGCATGTTCTGTTTCACATGCACAGTGTTTATTGTGTCTGCTTTATCACTGAGAATGTTTTTGTTTGTTTTTTTTTAAACCCATATGCGTCAACATAATTGGTAGGAAACTTATCTTTGGTTTGGTAATTGAACACACAGTTGTACTTAATTGCTTTCAAGTGCTGCTGCTTTTGTTGATCTGCAAAGTGACCTGTAATAACCATATAGAATAGTTATAATTATCAAGAGGTAATGCAGCTCATCTGGCACATACTGTGGTCTTGTTACTGACACGTTGTCTTCTGCAGTAATTTTGCATTCTTCTTTCTTCTGCCTTTTGAGTAAGCCTTAGAGAGAAGCTGCATATTGAGCAGTTCAGCTACTTTCTACCTGCCAGAAAAAGCTCAGTTTTAGTTTTGGGGTAATATTTGTAGTCCCTCGGTAGGTTGTTGTTCCTCTTTGCATGAAAACATTACTGAAAGTATCAGTGAAGGCAAACCAGATGAACTCAAGTTCTGGCTTCGTGGACCATGGATGATGTGCTGCTGCCGCCTTTGGGACCATGCTTTCCTCACTGTGTGTAAGCTCATCTGTGTGGTACTGTGTCCTGCTGGACCCGGCCTGGACGTTCTTAGAAACTTGTGGCTCAAACAGTGTGGTGCATGGGGTGGCGTTGGAGGACCACAGAGGGTCCATGAGAGGCCACAAGGGCAGCAGAGGACAAGGGGCTGCCAAGTGCTGTTGAAGCAGATGGCCCTTGAGTGTGGCTCTCCTGCCTTAGGAAACAAAAGATCATTTTTTTATTTTACTAGTCAGCTCTGATAAACCCTCTTCAGGTGAAGGCTGAGTAATGGCTGTGTTTGAGGGCAGAGGGGTGAGAAACACGAAAGGCACGTGCTTGAAGCCCAAATGATCTTTTACACAAAATGTTTAGATTAGCCACGTGCCCGTCAGTGTGGGTACGCTTCTGCAGAAAACACACTAATTGGATTGCTGTTAGTGGCTGTACAGGAAGTTACCAGGAGGATAAATTTTGTCATCTTATCTCTGAATTGCAGAAGATGTGTGTCTTGCAAGTGAACGGGAAGACGGTGGTCTGAAACCTTGGTTTGGAAGGTGTAGAGCTAACGCTGTGCCTCTGTCCTTTTGAAGAGCACTTGAGTGCAGGGAAAGAAGTGAGAAGATGGTGTTGAGCTGTTGGGTGTCACCACAATTGGTCCGGTCCCCCTTTGCAAAGACCCATCTCTCTCCCTTGTGGAGCTTCTGTCTGCCAACATGATGAAGTTGGTTCACTTCTTGCCCCAAAGGGGAATGTACCTCCTCGAGGCATGGCTGTGGGGCTGATGTTGCATGGGAGGAAAAATGTGGTATTGTGGTAGAGCAGTTGGGGAGCCAGTCGAGGAATATTGAACATCGCTGTTCCTCTCTCCAAAACCGAGCAGCTTTCTTCTCCCTCTCTTCCTTCTCCTCCATTACTTCCCTTCCTTCTCAAAAAAGGTGTGTGAAAAGAAAGACTAGGTGCTCCCATCTTGGGAATGCATTTTCCTTTCCAAAGTCTTCTGAAAAAGGTGGATGTGTAGCATTAGGCTATGTCATCGTGTAATCTCAAAAATCATATATAAACAAAGGTATTACTATTTTTTCAACCAAACAAACCCCAACCTTGAACACAGCTAATGATATAATTATCTCACTTGGTTATCATTATTTGCCTAGCTGTCCTCATTAAGGCAATTATGCATATGTTCCAGATGAGAAAATGTATTTTAATTTGGTTTTACTGTTGCTGTGTGCTAAAACAAAAAAAAGCCAACCTAATTCAGTTTCTTAGCATGCCTCGAATTAATAACTTAATGTTTCGTGTACAAGATGAGATTGCAAGCCCCGTATTCTCAAACTGGTATGTTGTGGGACAGCTATTCATAAGAAAGACAAATAAGTATTAGATTACAGAATTTTTCTACATTAAAAATAGGACCATATGTGCCTTTGAATAATTCCAGAATGGAAGGCTGCTGATTTATAATTACTTGTTTTGGATTTAATTTCTTCAGAAGTATTTATTTATTTGTTTGTTTAATTATATTTAACAGGCCAATGCATAGGTGTATTACACACAGAAAAAAAATAAAGGAATGTGTTTGGTTGGTTAGGTGTAGAAATCTAGACTTTTAACCTGTCTAGGATAACCCCTTCCACCCACAACATCTTGGTTATCAGGGATGTGTCAGGTTTAAATAAGTTGTATAGACCTTTGTGCGTATTACCATTATGTAGTCCCTAAGTGATCACATTTTACAGTATGATTTTTTTTTATATACATTTTTAAGAAGCATATTCAAATGCTTGTCAAGAGCGTTCCCAGAGTGAATGTAAAACCTTTCAAATAAAAAGGTAAATATTTGAGAAAGTTACAAACCTCTGAAAACAATATTATAATAAAAGTTGGTTTGTAACCTTGGCTCTGGCTGCCAACACTAGTGCACCCTGCAACTGCTTTTGAAAGAAACATACTCCGCCAGCTTATTCTCTTTAATGATTCCCTTTAAAAAAAAAAAAAAAAGAAATAAAAAATGGAGTACTTTGTGTTTATCAGGTGATTTTAAGACCCTTTTGTTACAAAAAGGACCTTAGAAATAAGCATAAGCTTGGTTTGCGTTGTCAAAGGCAGTGGTTAAATACCACCTCTCACTGATTGCAGCTGCAGTTTCCTGGTAAGGTGAGAAAATGGCAATTTTAGGTTATAGTTAATGAAGTCTTAATTGTTCCTGTACCTGAGGAGCTTGGGACTCCCTTGCTTCAGGATTGGCTTGTGGTAATCCTCCAGTGCTCTTACCCTCCTGCCCTGGATCAATCTCAATCCCCACAGGGAATGCCTGAATAATCTTTTATGTCCTTATTGGTGCTTGTTTGCTTGTTCTTTATGATAAGGCACTAGGATATCCCAAGATAATTTGGGATGATCATTGCAGTTCTTGCTATACGTGTCTGTGTTTTCCTTGTCTGTTTCCTTTCCATGTCTATTTGGGTTTTTTTATTTACTACTTCCTCACACAGTTTTAACAGCAGTTTATGAGTCAGTATTGCAGAAAACAATAACTGTACCCTGTCAATGGCTTCTTTATTTTTAATTTCACTCAGATCATCACATGGGGTCCATGCGTGACCTATTAATAACACAGATGATGGGCTTGGCATCAAAAGTGCTTGTTCTAAGTTGCTTATTCATCTTAATCCTTTTTTGTTTCTGCTGTCACAGTCAAATTTCTGGAGTTTAAGAAAGTCTACGTACTGTATTTACTTCATGGCAGAGAAGGGTATAGGATTTAGTCTTGGCCATGGCAATGACAAAGTCAGAATATCTGGAAAACTCATTTTCATGGCTGAGAACTTTATCCTTCTTTTACTACTTCTTGGGGCTAAAAATATTGTTTATTGATTATTCAGGAGTCATGTGAAGTATAAAATAGAACTTTCAGAGCCTTGTGGCTTTTAAGCCTTTATAAGCTTGCCCCAGTGACTTTCAGCTGGTCGTTAAGAGCTTCTTCGTATGCTTTGGTGAGGTATTAGCTATTCGTGTCTGCAAAATGTTTATGCAGTGTTAGAAAACGGAGTTCTCCGATATGTCCTTTTTACAATAAATGTAAGTTTGAATAAAATGAATGTGAGTATTTTTTAAAAATCAAATCAATTTTGACCAATGTTACAAGGCTATGCAGTGTAAGAGAGAAATCATCTTGATTTCTCAAGGAGAATCCTATTTCATATCATCTTTGTGGAAAAGTGCAACTTGAGTAAAATAGTTTCTGGAGTACAGAACCTACTGTACAGTGCTATTTCTGAAATACCGCTAGGAAAGAGGCCAGGATTAGAAGGAGAGCAAAATTTAGCAGTATGGAGGACTGGGATTGCTAACGGTAAGCATTTTCTCATGCTTGTGACTGTAGCATTTTTATGCAGCAGTCTTTTAAAATGGTGCAAGAAGGGATAACGTGATATGCCTTCTTGGGCTCAGGCACTTCTATGGTCATCCTTATCTGTAGCTTAGACTTCTTTTGGTTCAAATTCTATATTCTAAAGGGTTTTGTTACTTTTCTATTAAGCCTTTGCCCTGGCCCTTTGACGTCTTAGATGAGAACAGCCCTGTGCAGCTGGATATTCCTGTTGACTGGCTTGTTTCTCACTTGGTGTGTAAGTTTAAACATGTTCACAAGCTCTTGCGCATAAGGTGGAGGGTATTTCCTTGCCGTTGTTTTGGGAAACCAAGGAGTGAATTAGCTTTTGCAATAGCAGGCTTGTTTGCACGGTCGCTATTGTTAGAAACCCCTCAGAAATGCTGCTTGGCAAATCAAATCCTACTTACTGTTCCATTTATTTTAAAATTAAAGGTGACCTATTTAGTGAGCAGTTAACCTGGGAAGCTTGCCTTGACACGTAAGGATGGTTAATGTGTACAGTGTGCTGTTCTTTGCCTGCATTTTTATTTTATTTTATTTTTAAACAGTTGATTTAGCAGTGGTGAGGCACCATCTGGCATTTTTTTAAGCTCTGTGATCATTCCTCTGCATCAGGGTTTCAGGAAGACACTGTCACCACACCCACCAGCAGCTCCTCCTTCTCTGGGGACTCCTTTTCCTCGCATTTCCTATGGTGCCTGTGGGATTCGGCCGCCTGGCAACATTTGTTTGCCTTGTTCTACAAGGTGACAGGGTTTTGCTCAAGAGTCGGCAGCCCTTGAGCAAAACCGCTGCAACCTGTCAAAATCTGGCAGCGTGTGCCCTTGCAAGGGAGGGGGGCTGCTGCGGTGATGGTGTGCACCGAGGATCCTGGAGGGAATTTTGATATAAACTGCGTTTTGGGGCAGAAATGCGTAGCTTGCTCGGTTAAGTCTGCACCGATTTTCTGTCCAGAGCATAAGGAAGATGTCTGTGGGGTGAGTGCATAGACAGCTTAATAAGTGGCTGAACCAGTTAACTTTCAGTCTTTCTACAGGAATTGCCTATGGGTAGGAATTGGGCACGAAGAGCACGAGCCCATGTGGAAGTAATTTGCTGGAGCTATGAGGAATTAAAATTTGGGGAAAAAGGAAGGGGGTGCTCTAAAGGGAGATGCAGTTGCCTCCCGCAGAGTACCCTTCCACGTAAACAAACTGTGCTCCTTCAGCTGGACGTGGACTAGCAGAATGCAAAATACAGCATTATGCCTCTAGATAAATGCTTAAACGCTGAATACACTACATTAATCTATGTACAATTGAAGACTTACGGAGGAGAGGATGCATTAGGAGCTATTACCAGGCACCGTCAATGCATTCTTAAAAGGAGATGGCAGACATGACTTATATTTACTCTAAAAGTAAAAATTAGTTGAAGAAATACCAGATATTGTTACAAATATGATGATCCGTGCTGTCCTCCCCTACAAAGCAAAAGTTCTTAAGTAAGTATGGATTTTTTTAATATGTAGTAATTTTCATGCTATGCAAATAATGTGTAGTCTCACTTCTTTATAGTCTGGGTTGCCACAGGCGATTGCATTAACCAAAATGTGTTGAAAGAAAAGGTGATGCATTGCATAAAAATCCGGAGTATTGTTGAATGACAAAACTTGGTGATACAGTTAATTTCTTCATACAGAAGTTCCTCTGGGTTACTCAGAAAACATGCCACGGCTTTTGGCACAGATATGTTCGTAAATGGATAATATTCGGTCTGAAAGGCACCTTTTGATTACTTTGCTCTTTCTATATGGGTGTGTTTGAAATTTTTAGTTTGAGAACTCTGAAGAGGAAAATGGTAGGCATGTTACTGATTCTGCAAAAAGTTGATGTATCAGAGCAAAATTGCTAACAAGAGGAGCTGTAACTTTAAAAATTGCATGTCGGCAGGTGTTCTCAGGTTAAAACCCTTAAAATATATATCAATATAGAGAAATGTTTCAGGCTTTTGTTTCCCTAACTGGATTAGACAGTGTTTACTCCAGCTTTTTTTGGTAGTCTAATCTGATTACTTTAGTTGTCCAAATAAAATCTTGAGTGGAGTAAGGAGACAGACCATTGGGGGCAAGAGTGCAATTCTGCAATTAAGTTTTCTTGATATTTTCAGTAGACAAATGTAAGCCTCTAATCTGTGTAACCTTCCTAGTTTAATGAACTGTGATACCGGTATTAGATGCGACTACATACTTTCTTCAAATGTCTAAGTGGTTATTCAGTTTTTCTCTATTTTCTAAATGGATTAACCAGATGTATCTATTGAAATCCTGAATTTTTGATGCCTCATTATCTTGAGGCACAAAGTGTGTCTCATTCACTCAGACTGTGTTTATGTAAATGACACTTGACAAGCCAGCAGGTGGGAATTTAGAAACTGATCAATGTTGGCATCTTCAGTCAGTGATCAAACTCTGCCACACTTACGCTCTCAAAGGGTTTTAGTGTCTGAGGGTTTTCTTTCCCTCCCCTTACATCTGTTCACATAGAGCTTATTCTTTGCTTGTTAGGTGATTTGCAGATGTGTTGGGATATTTTTGTGTTTGTTTCTTTACAACCAGGGAGCTAACAAAAACTGTTGGAATTAATGCGTATTTGCACATTGCTTATGTTACTGGTCTAGGTGGTTTTGCTTTGCATCAATATAGGTGTTAATTTGCAATTCGGCAAGAATGGTGAGAAATCTAGCATTTAACACCTTTCCCATGTTTTTGACAGCATTCCTGCAGTACCTGTTCAGCACATTCAAATGTACTCCTTTCGCTGCATGTCTCAGAAGGCATAGCATTTTGGCCAGCAAAACGGGGAACCTTCCTAATACTGAAAGAGTTTTCCCCCCTCTTTCCCATTCTTTTTTCTTTTCCATTTCATACATGTGTGCTCGTATAAATGCATCCAGCTCAGTAACTTTTTGTACAGCTCTGGCAGAAACTGTTAACAATAGAGGCTGTGTTTTCCAAATGTCAGAACTGACATTCTTGCTAGTGGTTGAGTACCCTCTCTGCAACATGTCTCAACCTCCTTTTTTTTTTAAATTTTTTTTTTGTTTTATTATTACAGACCTTTTAGTACATAAATTCTCCAGTATTTTAACTTCCAAAGTTACTTTCACCCAAGTCTGGTCACCTCAGTCTCCTTGATTTGCTTGTGGGCTTCTTATTTGGAATGCCCACAACTTCTAGCAACATGGAGTGCATGAACATTTTTGTTTTAGTGCTGGATGAGTCTGATTTGTTTTGGGGGCTTTTTTATCTCCCTTCCCCCAGGCTATCAGAATTTTCTATTCTAGAGAAAGGATAAAATTTAGACTCTGCAGTTAACAGTGCCCTATTAACCTCCTGAAATTCACAATCCCCAAGTGAAAACAAAATTCTTCAAAATAATAGCTTTAAAATGAAAATAGCATTTTCAGTAGCATAGATGAGGTGTGTCCTTATAATTACAGGAAGCGGGATGATCAATGTGTGTCAAAGCCAGATTATTACTGGCTCTCATCTTGTCTTCAAGTTCTACTGGCACCTAGATTTTTCACCAGTGTAGGTTCCTCTTACTTGTTTCATCTTGCTAGGAAACCTGAATTACGGCCAGATGCCAGTCTTCAGTTAGTTTCCTAGAGCTAACATGGACTTCAGGCACACAGTGTCTTGCAAAAAGCAATAATTACTTCTCTAGTCTGTGCGTAGAGTAGACTGGGTTCACATTCTTCAAAAAGGTGGTGTATTTCTGTCTGCTCCCAACTTAAAATATCAGACATTGAAATGACCAACTTCTTACCTTGTTCTCTATATCAGGCTTTGTCATGAGGACTGTCCACCAACATAAATCAGAGTTATCACAACAGACTTTACTGAAGTTCTTTCCACATCTGCCACAAAAGCACAGCAGACCAGATCCACTCTCCTGGATGGGGTTCTGTTGATTAACATCAGCTGAATTTCTGGCCCGGCATGTCTAGTGCTCTCAATTCCCAAACATAGCTGCACTGGCTCTGTGAGACACTGACAGGACATTTTTATTGGAGGAAAGTTTGTTGTATCAGCTGTGTTACAGAAAAATCTATTTTTCCTGGGCTATTTGTTACAGTTTTTTTTTTTAATTTTATTTTGACTTTGGCTAGCTATCAGATGCTGCTATTTAAACAAACAGGTTTCTTCCCCGAGTTTTTTCTCAAGATGTGCCTCTGTCTGAGGCAAAATGGGTGACACATACATGTTTAATAAGTGACATCAGTATTAGTTCAAACACACTGATAAATCAGTTATTAAATTGTGACTTCAAAATAGGATCTAGTGGGAGTAAAACAGTGTGGGACATCTTGAAATAGAAGATCTCCATTTCAGAACACTTATCTTTCATACCAGATGCTTGTTCCCCTTCAAGACAAATCCATACCACCAGCAGGTGTGCTACCCGTGTCTGTTACTCAAGGGCGAGCCTCAAAATGTATGATCTGCTGTATATAAGGTAGGAGCCTTTATGTACAGATATGCCAGAAAAATGGTGTGTTTACATTTCTGGATTATTTTTTTTTTCTTCCCCCTGCCCTTTCCCATGAGTTTTGACCCAGCATTTTGGAGCATCTGCTGACAAGGGTATGTCAAAAGAGTGTAGAGTGGATCTTCTATTCTTGCATTTTGGCTGGCGGTGTATTTTGGCTTGCTGGTATATTACATTTGTAATCCTATACCACGCATGCCCTCCTAGAATAGATCATAGAATCATTGAAAAAATGTAGGTTGGAACCTCTGGAGGTCATCTGGTCCAACCCCCCTCATCCCCAGCAGTGCTGGCTTCAAAGATGGATCATGTTACCTGGGGTCTTGTTCCAGTTGAGTTTTGAATATCTCCAATGATGGGAAGGCTACAACTCTGGGCACAAAGGAAAAAAAAAACCAACCAAACAACAAACTCATTGAGAGCGGTTAAGAAGTTGCCGAGTCGGAGTTTCCTTTGTTGCAACTTGTGATGGTTGCCTCCTGCATTCCCCTTCCCTGTGTGCCTCTAAAAAGGGTTTGGCATCATCTTCTCTATAACTCCTGCCCCCCAAGGTAGTAAAGAGTAGAGTTGGATCCCAGTTCTTGCAGTCCCTGCTCATACATCCTGTGCTGCAGTCTCTTTACCATCTTAATGGCCCTTCACTGGGGCACCTCCTCAGTGGTCAATCTCCACTGTACTAGGGGACCCCAAACTGGACATGTGTCTAGCTGCCACCCAGGAGGGAATAATAATTTCTGCCAAACTGTTGGCTGCACTTTTTCTCATACAGCCTAGTGTGTGGTCAGCCTTGGTTGCTGCAGGAGTGCCTTGAGTTTGTCCACCTGGATCCCCAGCTCCTTTCTGCTGGTCACCCCAGCCAGCACTGCAACATAGGCTGGATTTGTCTTTGCTGAATACCGTGAGACTTCTGTCAAGTCAGTCTTCCAGTTTGTCCTCATGCTGGGGAGTGGTAGCCCTATGCCCCACCATTTCAGTCCTCCCTCAGTTTGGTGTCATCCACAAATGGGATGAGGATGTGTCCATCCCATTGACCAGGTGAAGCAGTATTGACCTTGGTACTGACACAGGAGGGTCACCACTTGAAATCAAAAGCCAGTTGGATCATTAGGCCAGAACCATCAGACCACAAGCACTGCATTTGAGGTCTGGTGACCCAACTAGTTTTTCACCCAACTTCTAAAAATTGTCATTTATTTTCTTCTCTTGCCCAATCGTTACATTTCAGAAATGCAAATTTAATAAGCAGATTAGTGGAAAGCTGTACAGGAGAAGAGAAGTTGTTTGTATTTTATACTTCTAAAAATGCAGTATTGCTTTTAAGAAGGAATTGGGAGTTGCTTGTGAAAAGGACAGAGTCCAGCAGATGAAGGTTGGTTTGTTTGTTCAATTTCTTAACCAGTCTATATTTATGTTGAAAGTGGTACATTTAAAGTGATTTGAACTGGAGAGTAATTGAAGGGAGAATTGCAATTGTTTTGAGCTCGTTTTTTTGGAATGAATTTACATTGTTTGAGCTTTATTGCGCTGGTTGCGTGTGGAGGACCTTTATAGGAAAAGCTATTGGGGAAGAGTGGTTTTAAGGGAAATACATGACAGTAAAACCACAAAGCATCAGGAAGGTTCAGCGTATTGGAACTAATTTTAAATAATTTTTGCTTTAAAATCCCCGCCTTATGTTTCAAATATACACACAGACCTGTGCATAATTCAAGTAAATCTTGCCATCATGCTTAAGTACATTAATTTTGCTAACCTCACTAGGTCCATTATTACTTACACGTTTTCCTTTTTTTGTTTGATTTGGACTTGGAAAAGTTTGCACAATAACAAAGGTGTATTTGAATGCCTTTTAGCTAAGCCACGCAGCTTTGATCATCAAAAGATAGACAAGTATGTTGACTTTGCAAGCGAGCAAGCATTTGATAGATGAATTAGTTGGATCTATGGAAAATCTCTTCTATGAAGCATCTTGATGAATGAACATTAATTTTCATTATGCCACATCTGACTTGTATTATCACATTTAATGGTCAGACCATCACCTGCAAAAGACAATTTGGTGGCAGAGATCAGAACTAGTGTTCTGGAAACGAGCAAAACTTTGAAAATTCACATAAGAATTTTTTTGTCCTAAGTGTTGGTCCAGTTTGTGTAAAGGTTATAATGAAACTGTGTAACACTTTCTCTCCAAATAATGGTTTGGTTTGGTTTTGTTGGTTGTTTTTTTAAATCCTAAGACTTCTTGCAATGAATTTGGAAAAAAATACCATTCCAGGTATGAATTTACACGCTATGCATGGTAGTAGAGATACTGACTTGTCACATGTAAAGGAAGCTGAAGATACATTGACTTTTTGTTCTTAAACACTCAAGTTTGCTGGAAGCACAGAATTAAATAATGAATTATTGCTTAAGGTGCTGAACGTATAGATTGATGCCAACAGGAGTACTTACAATAAAGAGAATTCCTTTAGTTTTGGGTAAAAGCCTGCTCGCCATACCTTGAGGAGTAGTCATTCTCCTAAGAAGAATCAATTTGCCATCAAATACAAGGAAAAAGTGAGAGCTATCATTTTGCAACCTAGTTTACTGAATGGAAGATGTATGATCTCTATAGGTATATATTTAAAATTATTTCTTTTCATTGAAAGTGAGTGGGGTTTATGTTTTTTCTGCCCCCC
>VXAK01016386.1:28150-47706 GCA_013399435.1 Arenaria interpres
TCGAAAGTGGAGTTGGTCAGTAAGCTGTATCTGCTGGAGTGAGCTAAAAGTTCACCTTGTTGAAGCAAAAGAGGACATTGGTGTTGGGGAAAATGGGGTGGGGTTTTGAGCAGGAAAAGCACGTGTACAGGTGGGAATTTCCCTTATGGTGCCAGAGGCAGAAATTGTTTATTTTATTTTCACTCTATATAATCACTGGAGATAGTAGCCTTGGTAGTGGCTTGGTCAAGATCATGTGCAGTCTTCAAGTTTCTGACCCAAGTTAGTAATAGTAATTTGGAGAAGACCACTAACTTCTAAGTAGTTCTGTTGATCATCAGGTACATGTGCCTGCGTGTAACCCTTGATTTGTGATTATGAAGGTGTCTAAAACATCTTGGTCTGTCAATCTGAAACTTAAAAATGGAGTTAATTTTGAAGAATATAATTGCTGTTCTAATATTTAGTTGTAATCTTGTCATTGCTTTGCAGCTGCATCAGTTTGAGTAACATTTGCATTGAGCTGTTGGTTAATTTGTCTTTTTTGTTGTTAGAAATAAGCACAAAAAACTTGTAATAAATGTCTTACCCTGATGTGTGTAAGTTTGTTAGGTGGAGCTAGTGGGGTTGAGTATGGACAGAGCAGTTTGACTGCATGAGCCAATGGTGGCGACAGGATCCAAAACTCGTAGTTTTTCAGCACACAGCTTTGTAAGAATTTCCAGAGCAAGAAGCTTTATCAGGTTGCCTGTGGGGTTTTATACATTATTTTTTTTAAAGCCAGAAATAAAGAGGGCACTGTTAGCTTGAGAGCTTAGTTTCTTACTGACAGCACCACATTTGTGCTAAATAGAACTCTATAATCAACAACCAGTTTAGATGTGAAAATATACTGGTAGCTTGTTTATGTGATACTATGCAGAGCACATAATGAGATAATGATGTAAAAGTTTTTCACTAATGTTTTTGATATTTTTTTTCCCCAACGCAATAAATTGTGTGTGTATATATATTAAAAATATACATATATTATCTGTATATAGAAATAAAATATATATAAGTATTGTACTCTTTTTGTTAGTGCCATAGGTTTAGATCTTAGTAGCAGTTTTAAAAAAAGCTCATTGCTAGAAGCTTTTATTGCAGTCCTCCAAAAACACCCTAGTGTTTCACAGGGTACTGAGCCTTGAATGCATGGTTCTGACTACATATGACTTAAAATTTGTTAAGGCTGTGCTGTAGCTTTTTGTTTATTGGTTTGGGTTTTTTTCAGTAGCTGGTGGTGTTCTTGTAGATAAGTTTTGGGGTTTGGGGTTTTTTGTTTTTTGTTTTTTTAAATTCAAACCTCTGCATAATTTCACTGTATTCTGTGGTTTCAGCAAGTATAAGGCAGTGGGTTCTTAACTAAAGCATTTGAGCTCTGAAAACATCAGACTAATTACCTTGTCAGGCAGAAAGCTGGTGATGAATTTAATATGAATTTTTGAGCTTCTCTTTGTTACAAGTTGCTGAAACAGAAAGGAAAAGTTTGTGTGTTGTTTTGGAACTGGGATTTGCTGCTTTCCTGTTATGCAGTGGTCTTGTCCCAGATAACCTAAAACCAAGTCTGTAATGCAGGAGCTCTTGAGGTTTTCTGTTGTATGGATGCAGCAGATCTGGAGCTGCTGTTTGGTGCGTAATGGCATTACATTTCGCATTCAATGAGTGAACACCATGGTTGAAGACGAAGAAGAAACTTCATTTCTGGAGGAGGCGGAAAGCCTACAATGGAAAAAAATATTATTTTCTTTGTTTCTGTGGATTACGTCAAGGGATGGCCAGAAATTGTCTGAAGAAATGGAAGCATAGCCTGTAAAAACAAGGTTGGAGCTGAAATTAAAGGCAATTTAAGAAATCTGTTCATTGACTTCTGTATGATCAGTCCCCAAGATTCATCTGATTAGACAGTTCAGTCACTTTTACCACGAAGCAAAAGAGAAATGCAGAAGTTCCCACTACCTTCCTGAGCGGTTTATGTTGTGTTGTTTTTTTTTTCCCCTTGAAGATTGAAAGCGCTGACTGAGGCTTGACTTGCTTTGTGTGTATGCATGTGTGTCTACGTAAAATTCAGATCACAAATAATACTTTGTAGCATCAGAACTTAAGAAGTTAAAATCTGCCTTGGTGTGATGCATTAGCCTTTTTCTCCATCCCTCTGCTCCCCTGGCTCGGCTGCTGCGTTTTCTTATTTCCCTCAGGTGCAGGCAGGTGCCTAAAACAACTTGCTGGCAGGGACCAACAGCTTTTTCCTCTCGGTTGCTGGGATCTGGTGAGATCACACGGGCACTTGCTCCAGGAGCTGGGAAACTGCGTTGCAATCTGTTCCAGTTAGGTTTCTGTGAGTAATTGCAAGCTTCCCCTATCTGTATTGTCTTAAGGTTTTCTGTTGTTAATTGATTCAGTTGCTTGAAGCTGTGACAGCTGTGATAAGCCTTACCATTTTTACTTCCAGCTAAATATTTATAAAATGTGAATTTCGCTGTATGTGGCTTGAAAGTCAGATGGTGAATCTCTGAATGTATTTGTTTAACCATCTGTAGCCAAGTACAATTAGCACGTACTGTAAGGGCAGTGGTAATTATCCTGTCTAGTAAGCATGCAGAATTCTTCCTTACTGGAAGATTATTTTAATATTCCCTTGGTCTAGCTTGGGGCAGCAGGGAGGTGGATCCCCATGCTAAAAATAATAAAGGAAGATGTGTGTTTGTGTGTTGCATCAGTTTTCAGCAAGCTTAAAATAATGTCTTATGCAAGAACATGTCTCCTTCGGCTGATTCTTTAAAGACTATTAACAAGTTTAGCTGCTTCAGACAATACTTCTCTCCACGTGCTCATGGACGTACACAGAAATACTTCATGTGGAGAAAGCTGTGTTTACCCTTCAGGTTATTTTGTAACTCATCTGTTTGTATGTATGTATTGCTTTAAATTCAACAGGATCTGAACTTCAGGTGCAGATTAAATTACACTAAAAAAGGGAAAGAATATGTAAATATTACTAAATGGTGCTGGTAAGAGGTGGCTTGAAATGTCTCAGGGCTAAACAATTTTGCTTGTGGTTCCTCACTAAAAAAAAAACTATTGGCTTGTTTATGTGGAAAAGAAGAGGTAGTGCTAGCTTTAACTGAAGTACAGTATTTTGAATTTGATTGCTTTGACATGAGCCCTGGTCTAATTAAATAAGTGCTTTCTGAAAGGTTAGTTAGGTGTCCACGTACTTTCTCTGGTTTCTTTCTACCCTGTGGAAGGGAATTGGAGAATGGATGTGTAATATGAAAAGGTTTTTTGGGAATGGGTGGGTGGGGGGATTATTTTATTTATTTATTTTTAGCAAGGTGAAATCATATATAGGTGTTTTGGCAGTCTTGGAGTTCTGGGAAGTCAACGTGTATTCATAGAATGATTTGAGTAGAAGGGACCTTAAAGATCATTGAGCTCCAACCCCTTTGCCATGGTCAGGGACACCTCCCACTACACCAGGTTGTTCAAAGCCCCATCAAACCTGGCCTTGAACATCTCCAGGGATGGGGCATCTACACCTTCCCTGGGCAGCCTGTTCCAGTGCCTCACCATGCTCACAGGAAAGAATTTCTTCCTAGTATCTAATCTAAATCACCCCACTTTCAGTTTAAAACCGTTACCCCTTGTCCTATCACTCTGCTCCCTGATGAAGAGTCCCTCCCCATCTCTCCAGTAGGGCCCCCTTTAGGTACTGGAAGGCTGCTATACTGTCCCAGTGGAACCTTCTTTTCTCCAGACTGAACAACCTCAGCTCTCAGCCTGTCCTCATAGGAGGGGTGCACCAGCCCTCTGATCATCTTCATGGCCCTCCTCCGGACCTGCTCCAACAGGTCCAAGTCCGTCTTATGCTGTGGTCCTCAAAGCTGGATGCAGTGCTCCAGGTGGTGGGGTCTCACCAGAGTGGAGTAAAGGGGCAGAATTGAATTATTGTATTGCTCACTTAGGAAATGATGCAGTCTTATTGCAGGGAGGGACAGAGATTGGGTACAGGGTGGGGGAGATCACTCTGACATGAAAGTACTTCTAACCCTCAGCTTGCTGTTTAGGGAAGAGAGAACATGTAAAAAAGGTGTTATTGCAACTTTTCTAAGTTGAACCAATTGTTGCACTTGTTGATGTTTGAGTCAATACTGAACTACAGCTTCTTATATCTTTTTATATGGCAGTGGAGCAAAATGAACCCATTTCATGGAACGACTCACTATCAGCTTTTTTTATTTTAACTTGCTATAACAGGACTGATCTGAAATCACAGAATTAGAGAGATATATGTGCTAGAACCAGAATCTCTTGAGTACAGCTCTTGGAGATTCAGCAATAAATGCATTCTTCCTCAAAGACTGGTTATGCATTACTGTATGTACTTACTCATAAATTGACTAAAGGAACTGTAGTATGAAGTATCTTGTACAACTTCCACAGAGGTCCTTAAAAATAACTACACATTCCTCTTTTCTGTTTTGCTTTAGTTGTAGAATAATATTTTTGTTCTCTGCTTTGTTGAGTTTTGTGTTTTGCTTCAATATAGTTGATATTTTAAAAAAGAGCATAAATGGTTGTTCCCAGTAGGCTAAGTAGCCATTGACCTAAACATTTAAAGCTTAGCTTGGAGATGTGAGATTAAAGTATAACTTCATAAATGAACGGTCAGCTCCTATGTTTGACACATTTATTTATTTTCTGCTCTCCAGATATTATTTATTTTCTGCTCTATTTCTCACTGTGATTTCTTAGGTGTAAAGGAAAAATAATGGCATAATTAAGAAGGAAAAGCAGTGACAGTGTAATTCGTATCTATAAAGAAGGTAATTTAGAAGTACACATTTCACTGTTTCCAAGCAGGTATTTTTCTTCTGAGGTGTCTGTCCCCTCAGTTGGACTTTGCTTAGTGTGGTACGTCGCTGCTCACCCTAGTTTCTCCTGTTTCTTTGTAAAACAGATGGCAGGTGGCTGTAAACCTTATCTGTAAACTCCCCGGGTCCTTGTGTCTGTCCAGTGCTTATTGCTCTGATCTTCATCTGGCATTACTTGGGACAAAAGCATTGGAAATAACAATTTGTACAAATACCTAAATCCGTCTGATGTGAGTGACTGTATGTTAGAAATACACTGCAACTACATACGGCAGTATAGGATTGCATTTAAAAAGCATCAATGGATAGCGTTGATAATCTGTACTGTAGGTTGCTTTGTTGGGGGGGTACTGAATTGTGTGTAGTATGTGGGCTTGAGAAAGCATAATTACATTTAACTTGGAAGAGAAAAATGAAGAAGCTGAATGAAATGTTGTAGAGTTTGATTGTAATCCTACAGAAGAGGCACAGTGCAGAAATTTCTGCTTTTACCCGGGTGGTTTATTTGTGGTCTCAGAATAGGTAGGTGTGCAACAGAAGGTCTTTACCCTTTAAAATGTTAAAAAGAAACTCATCCCAAATAAGGTGATTGATTTATTTATTTTAAGGAAGAAGTTGTATGCTTTCAAAACTTGCATAAAGAGCGGACATTTCTGTTTGTGATTTTGTAAAACACTCTGGCACGTCTAACAAAACAGATTGAGACAATAAATGGAGGCTATTTTATAATAATTATTTTTCGCTACTTGAATTGGAATTTGAATTTGAGTGTAGCTCACAGAATAGACTCTAAAGGGCAACACTTTTGTCACTAAAAAATGAAGGGTTTCCAGATATTATCACATAAGCAAGTATGAAGTTAAAATTCTTACTGTCAAACTGTATTATAATACTGCTCTATTAAAAATAATCCATATAAATGTGCAGAGTGGAAATGATACCATCTGTTGGTGTTCTGATGAACTTTACTAGTCTGCAGTTAAAATTAAATAAATATAAAACAACATCTTATTTTTGTGGCTTGAGATTTCCGTCAAATTATACTATAGGGGGCTTCATCACGAGCCCATTGCTCTTTATTTGTTTTCAACGTACAGTGCAAGGTCTTTTAAAAGTAAATAAATAACCTCTATCTACACAATGGATGTTCCCAGCCTTAACTAATTACTGATACAGATAATATCAGAGGTATATTTTGAGTTGTGTACCTTAGGGGTTTTTTGTGTGTATGGTAAACGGAACATTTTCTCACATTCTGGTTAGCCGTAGGGTTTTAAATGTCATACTTTTGAACAGCACTTTTCCTTTTTGTGTTTTGCTACTCTGTGTTTCTTGCCACTCTGAGTATGAAGGAGGAGGACTTTTTTGCCAGCGTAGGAACTGCATTCAAAGGTATTTACTGGATTTCACGAGTGCTTACTGATCTGGAAAGGTGAGCTAAGCTGCGCAACGTGCTTTAACAGGTTTCGAATGCCTACCTTTTATGTGCAGTAAGTGCAGAGGCAGCTGATTGGGGTTGGCCAAGTTCTACTACATCAGTTGTAATTATTTAAACTTAGACATGCCAGCTGCAATTTTAAAAAAAAAAAGAACAACCCTGAAATTAACGTTTTAGAAAGATCTTCCTCTTCTATCTTCTGTGCCTCTACTTTTTTGAAGTGGAAGCCAATTAGGTCAGTCACAGATGTTTTGAAAATCTTTGTGATAGACAAAGGAAACTAAGCCATGATGCTTTATCCTTTTTGCATATGAGAGGTTTTTCCAGCTATTTTCCCAAATGTGGCGTGCAAGAGCACTGCTGAAGTGGTAACCTTGAACTGATAACTAATGCCAAGCCCAAACAATCCCAGTGAATTTGTGGAGGAAGGACTTAATTTCTGCCCTCCTACCACTTCAGAAAGAAGTGTACCATCATAATTTGACTTAGGAAACAAAGAAACTTAATTATTCAAGTTTAGGTCATAAAAGTTTAAGTAACATCCGGTCTCGGAGAGGATACATATGTCTGGAGGAGGGGAGAAAAAAAAACAAGGGAAGACAAAAGGGAAGCAGGAAGATAGAGTAGACCATCAAGGTTGAGTCAACAGAAGCCCTTCAGAAAAGGGGAATTCAACCCTGGCCAAGCCGATACAGAAAGCCATAAAATACATCAGACAAATGTATGAGAGGGAAATTGGAAGGGTGATAAGTCTGTGAAGCAGATGTTCTTTGTCACGTGTCACCTTACCGAAATATAAAGTGAAATAATTCCTTTTCCAGTAGATAGCTAAAGGAAAAAATTAGGTGGGACTGTGTAGGTGGGACTGTGGTGGTAAGCACTGTACTTCTGAGGTGGTTTTTTGGTTTTGGGTTTTTTTTTCCCCCCCCCGGTGTCTTGTTAATAAGAAAGAATTACTGTCAAGCTTTAGGATGTTAAATAAAAAGATGCTCAGCTGGTGCATTGAAGCACAGCAAACTGTCGTGATCAGTCAGAGAGGCCAAAGAATTCTGGTAGAATTTAAGGATGATGGGGTTGCTCTTTTCCAAACATGGGTTTTACTGTCAGTGTGAGCAACATGGTGAAATGACAAAAATTGTGTAAGAATAGTCAATTATTTAATTTGGTTAAGACTAGGCAGTTTTATGAGAAAATATAGAGTAACCTGATGAAGCAGCGTGAGTGAGCAACACAGAGACAAGGACAGCAAGTCGGACTAAGAGGATTTACAGAGGCTTAATTACTGTCTTAACTTGTGAAGGAAGGGGGCAGGACAAACATGAGTTTTCAGAGAAAAGAGGACCTTGATGTAAGTTCTGAATCCATAATTGGTCAACCAAATTTTAACTACATGGAAGAAAATAGATTGCTTTATCTTAGTGCTCATCTCCAAGGATCAAAAAAAAAAAAAAAAAGGGCTGGGGGAAGTGTATGAGACAATGGAAAGGTAGAACATCTCCTGTGAACAATGAACATCTCTTGTGAACAATGAGCACTTTAGCGAAACTAAATCCAAGGAAAAGGAAATACTCCCACCCACTCTTTTTTCCTTATCCTTGTTCTCACAGAATTAGTGTTTACATTGAAAACCACATCTCCTTTGGAGGCTACTGAAGCTGAGAACTATCCAGAGAATTGAGATCATTTAGACATGCATATGAGTAGCATGTGGGAGGTGTTACAGTAAATAATCTGTTTTTAGGAAACTGGAGGATTATCATGGTTTTGGGCATAAGCACATTTCAGAGGTGTGGGGTTTGGTTTTTGGGGTGTTTTGTTTTGTTTTGTTTTGTTTTTTTCTCTTACCAGAAGAAAACATTTTTGAAAGTGTTATTAACATAAATGGAGAAGGAAATGCTGTCCATTTTTAGAAACATGTTGTAGGTTAGATTCACCAGTAGTCTCACCAGAAATGTTGAAAAATTTATTTTTTTCAACATTTTGAAAATGTTTTTTTCTGAAGTACAGCCCTACCACATGGGCAGCTTATGACCTCAGTGTGCATCAGGCCCCCTTGAGATGGGAGGAACATTCGTTTCCTTCCTTTTTTTAAAAAACAAACCAAAACCCAAAAATCAGATGCCTTGATTTGTATGTTGCTCGACTTCTGCTTGGGAAAACCATCGGGAACGACTTGCTTTATGAACATACGAGTATCTTCTTCTCTCCCACTTCTAGGAAGTTGGTATGAGGCCGTAGCATCAATGGGGCTGTCATGGGCTCTTAGCTCAGTGAATATAAACAGAATTAAACAAGAATTGCTCTGGCTGGAAACGGAACTGCCTTGGCAGTTCAAGTGCTTCCAAGCAGTAGTGACTGCTGGAGCCACGTTGCCTTTGTCTGCCCAATTCCAGCTACTTTGCAGCGACTGCTGTCACCAGGGAAAAGACTTGTGAGGAGTTGAGATCTGCTCTGTAGCACACGAATTTCCATCTTGGATATGCAAATAAAGATCTGAGGGTTGAGCAAAGGCTGCTGCAATACAGTCGGTCTTGAAGTTGTCAAATACAGCTCTTGACTTCTTTTTTCTCTTACTAAAGAGAAATGTAAGTTGGTTGATGGCAGGTTGGGCATATTGGATCTTGTCACTCCTTGATATTTCTGAGGTCTGTTGTGCAGTTTCAAAATATGATGTAGAAATTATAAACTGAATTTGTAGGACATGGATATTTCAGCAAATCACGCTGGAGAACCATCTGATCTAGTGCAGATGGTGGCTGGTGGTCATGCTTCTGTCTTATGGTACAGGGAGCTTCATAGTCTGTGATTGTGAAATAAACGTCTCTCTGGGTAGTAAGGTTAAATCCTAACCAATTGCCATTGGAATGGAATGAATTTTTTTTTTTTTTCAGAGGGGTTTTAAACTTTATAATGCACTCAACAACAGGTATTCTCTCATTCGCTACGTGTTATGGAGCACATTTGCAAAGCAGTTTACATGCCTACTGCATTTATACTGGATTCATTACATTTTTCTTTACATGTGCTTTTTTTTGTACATGTAAATCCTTGATGTATGAATAGGGTATGCAGCTGTGTTCAAATAGTAACCTCATGCTTCAAAGTCTGTATGCTGCAAAGGTAAAGTACTTCCTTGGGCATGAGGAGGCTTCGTGTCAAAGTGTTATCTCAATACACGTTTCTGAGGCTTGCGAAAGGAAGGTATTTAACTTCTCTGCTTAGGGGGAAAAAACCACCTTTTATTACTGTTTGCATTGAATTACAAGAGTTAATCATTGCTCGTGTGTGTATGTGTGTTGAGAGGGAATGTGTTCACTGAAGGCAGTAAATCTAACAATTCCAGTTGTTTTCTTCAGCTCTGCACTCAGCAAGACCTTCAAGTATGATTTTCCTGTGTTAGGTGCGTTGAAAACATTTTTAAATCCAGATTTTTAAATCCACTAGCTACTAGTGAGCAATGTCTTACAAAACTGCTCTTGTAACGTTTGGGTAGCGTTGTATATTCTGAAGGACGTTACTGAAGAACTGAAGTGTAGCTGTGCATCCTGAAGTACAGTTAAATGTACCGAAGTAGTCAACATCACAACTGTATGTTTGTCAAAGGCAAAAAAATACAGCAATCACGTTGTTTTCTTCATTATCACTCAGTATGCAGTTCACAGTGTTCAGTTCACAGTAACTGAAGGAGGAATATACAGGGGAATTAAAAGAAACTGCTGGGTTTAACAATTGTGTAGGAAAGCCCATAGTAAGTTTCCACACACCAGATGACCTTCAGTATGAGAATACGCTGTGGTCTGTCTGGTCCCATATCTTGTATTTAACTTAAGGCATCATCAGTTGTTTTCAAGAAAGGCATAAAACCTCCCTACCAGACAAATGTAGGGTGATGTTCCTCCTCCTTCTTGATAGAAGTTGTTTTAAATCCAGAAGAAGGGTGCCTTGTATCTCTTCTAAAGCACTTGTGTTAGGGTTTTTTTTTTTTATTCTCTTGTCTATCATGTCTTTTTTTAAAACTGGCTTTTCTTTGTGATATTTTTTTTTTTTATGCCTGTTTTTGTCAACAGTAATCTGAGTGTATTTATTGCAGTCCTGAAAAGAAGTGGCATTTTCTGGAATGGCTGCAGCTTTTGACTTTGCATTTGTTAAATGTAAATATTTTTATTAATATATATACAGGAATACTTGTAATTAGAGTGCTGTTCTATTTTTAAGGAGAATATTGATATAGGTTACATAGCCTAACAAATATGAAAATGCTTCTTTTCCAAATATGCATTGCATTAGAGTTACTAATATAAAGAAGAACAGAGTTCCCAGTTAATTTATTTTTTTTCTCCGCTGCTTAAAATTTCTTTGAGGGCAACATTTTTTTCTACCAAAGTAATTAAAATGAGACGTTTAATTTTGTTTTACTATGCCAAAGTAATAAAAAAATAATTTTGGTTGTAAAGAATGCTAAGAATGAAGTGTAATAGAGAAGAATATAAACCTCTGAAATATTTATTGCTTTTTTATGGAGCTCTTTGTTCATGTTTATTTGTGGTCAGTTGGAAGGAAGTAAGCACTTTGCATCCTGCTAAGCGTGGAAGGCTTTAAATATCTATGGTTTGGTGTTAACTTTTTTAAAACATTACTTATGACTGACACATCCTGGTGTAGTTTACTCTTCCCGCTAGTGACCTTGAAAGCATGTCTGTGCAATAATTGCTTATTGCTGGAACAAAAGATAGTTCTGTCTAAGATTTGTTTGAATTCAGGAAGCCGTGTTTGCCAAAGTAAAATCTTGGTGACGCAGCTATGTCAGGTTTCAGCAGCCCCACCTCTGCTAAGCAGTTTCAAGTTTTCAGTTTTAACCTTTGTTCATAGCTATATTCCTTTTCTAGCAAAACATCTGAGGCGGTTTTCTTTCTTCCTTTTGCGATGGAGCTGTGCTGAAGAGTTGCAGAGCTTCAGAAGAAAAAGCAGCAGCAAGTACTGCTGAGGTTTGCAGTAGTTTTGTGTTAAGGTAACTGGACGGCAGAAGGATAAATGGATTCTCTTCCCAATCATTGCGGTAAGGATAACTCTCAATATTCCTAAGTATTGAATGGGGTAGATGGTGTGGTTTTGGTAGAATAGGATTTCATAATGATCTGTACTTGATGTCTGAAAAATGATGCGGAATGCTGTCACTGGGCTCTGATTGCCTTCCGTTGCAAAGGGATACTGGATCAAATTAAATAGGTACATCCTCACTGCTGTAATACAGTTTTCCGTGTGGCTCCAGGGTATTGCATTAACATTTGTCTTCGGTATTGGTGTTTAATGCAAGAATACCTTTCTAATGAGCCATGCTGCTGAAAGTGCTCCCTCTAGGACTGCGTGACTATAGTTTTGACTGCTTTATGAGGAGGATTTGCTTTTCTGTAATCATGGATTTGTAAGAATCCCTTCAAAATGAATAGGTTTTGGATAGCAATTACAGTTCTGAAGCTTATTTCACTATTAATGTGGTGAGCTGCTGAGCCTGTCCCTTTGCCTGTGCTGTACCTGCGTGTGTTGACCCGTATTCCCCTGCTGTGCGTTCTCTGGCGAGTGCGGGACCAGGTCTCTGATTAGCCTAACTTCTCACCATTATTGAACTAAGAGTGAGCATGTATTTACAAATTAGCTGTTCTAATTTCTTTAGGGGAAAAATGGAATTTTGAAGTCGACTCCTGAAGGATCAGCATTTCAAAAGCAGATCCATCCATTTCTGCCTGGAGCCATCCATATTTATGCGCCTGCACACGCATGCGGCTTTTAATTATCAAATACCAAAGTTTTGTACTGAGACTTCTGAAATTTGCCCCTCAGATGCAAATGCTAATTTTTGTCAAGCCCGTAAGTACCTTAAGCGTCCTTTTTGAATATTTGCTGAACATAGAGGGCTGAAACCAAGAGCCGCGCTCTTGGAGAGCGTTCAGTGCGTTGTTAGTACTCCTCCCCAGCCAGATGCGATGCCAGGGGTCGAACCCTTGTTTACAGCAGGAGTAAATAAAGCAGTCTTTCTACAAATGACTTTGTGAAGGAGAGCGATAGTAGTAGTGTGTGGAGCCTCTACAGTTTGTTTGTCGCTGTGTTCAGCTCTGCCTCATCTTTGTGCTTCCCCAATTTGCTGCCAAATTGAGGGACAGTTGCCAAAGACCCTCATTGAAAGCAGTTTGTAATCTTCTTCTGTGGTGTCTTACATTTAAATGTGGCACCGTGTTGAGTACAATGTGACATTCATCAGCACAATCCACTGTTGATGAGTTAAAGTGGGCATGCAAAATTTATCATTTACAAAAATAGACTTTTTTTTTTTTTCTCTAACTTGGCAAGAATGCCATGTTTCTTTCTCTGTGTTCCTGCTTTCTGACTTGACTTCTTCCAGGTCTAATCAACACTACTCCTTTCATAAGTCCCATTGTGGAGCTGGTGAAGGATATGGGCATATTCTGTACCTTGAGGGACTACATTCAGTTTAGTAGTTTCCAATAGGCATGGACTAGAAAAATGAATTTACAAATCCAGGGGTTTTTTTTATGGGCAGCACTGTCTGACTAACAAAATGGTCACCGGATTCAGAAACTTTTTTTTTTTTTTTCCCATTAGAAAAAATAAATTCAATTTCCTCATTGAATGTGTTCCCAGTCATTGATATATACCGGCTTGCCTGCTGCAATGCAAACAGGGACCTACTGTGCTCAGTGAGGTCAGAGCTTGCATCTCTCTAGGAGACAGTGAGTATCTGCAGAGAGAATAGATTCAGTTTTACTTGAAGTAAATCTGTTACGTGATAGATACAAGATACCTGGAACGAGGTCCAGATGCTCGAGAGTTGTGTCTCCCAAATGGTAAATGAAAGAAAACTCTGCATGCTTCAAGTGATTTGGGGAATGTACTTCTACCAGGAATCATGACAATTGCTCAAGTGTTCAATGTTTATTGAAATTTGCCTCGAAAAAATTGAATTTTTTTTTCATGTCTGTATAATAGTCAGAAATTGCAGTCCTTGAATTAAAATTAAATAAAAAATGCTTGCTGGAAAAGTCAGTGAGAAACAGGAGGTATACAACAGCTGTTATAGATGAAAAACCTCTTTTAGCTTCCAGGAGATTGACTATTACCTTCCCCTTGGGTCACAAACTGGTGAACGCTGAGGTGATGTGAAAATGGGACTGTAAAAGACTTGGGAAAAGCATGAAATAATCTAATTTAAGAATGTTTTAATTGAGCATTGGTTTTCTGGCTGTGTTTAGCTATAAGCGATACCCGTTTACCTGGTGTGTCACAACCTCTCAGAAGGAAGAGGGTATGCTGTGGGATTTTTTTGCTTAGGGAATATGTAAAATTAAGAGCATTAATAATTGAGTACTTAAATTTATTCTATGCAGAGATGGTCCTTTTACTTGAAGACAGATTTACGTGATATTCACAGCCCATAAATCATTCTTGCTTTGCCTCCCTGCAAGACTATTGGCAGTAGTGTATGTTACTCAAAATATGCCTGTTTTCAATTAGCTCAAGGAAAATTCTCTAGTCACGGAAAGAATATCCATCTCTATTACCTGCCCTGAGAATTAAACTCACAAATATATTTGCATGAAGATTACCAAAGTTTACTTTGCATGAGTAGCAATAAGTGCGGGTTTTTAAATAGGAGAGGACAGAAAGATTTAGCAGAACTGTCTCTGAAATGTTTCTAACCCCGAGACTGAGAGTTGTGATCAGTTGTGGGATAGCTGCTAAGAAATGGAGAAGTGCAGCAAAAAGCCTTTTTGGCTCGGAAAGCAGGGAAGGTTTGAGAGATCCCTCTGTGGCCAGTCCGCTGTGTGCTGGAGCTGGTCGTTCACCGCTGCGGGATGTCACAACGTGTCAGCCATAGCAGCAAGGCAAGATGCTGCCTCGGTCGCCCAAACTCACCCGTCACTTCTGGACAGGAGAGAAGAATCGGTATTTGTTGCTCTTCCTCTCTAGCAGCAGTCTTCTGTACGCTCTGTATACAACCTTCCCCCTTTTTATCTCTGGGGAGGGGGAACTGAGAGCTTTTTGGGTTTGTTTTGTCTTGTCTTCTCCATACAACACTTAGACACCCTTGGTTTTTATTTGTGGCATTGCCTGTTTCATTGTGCTTTGGTTAAAAAAGGTTGTTTGGTCCTTGAAATTACAGGTTACAGCACAGATTGTTCTGTACTGTCACGGTGTTTCTTGTGTAGCTAGTTCAACCTCTCCTGCATCGACTTTGTTCTCTTAATTGGAGAAAAGGCAAGGGACCTTGCCAACTTTCACAAAAAGCTTCTTTTCTTCCAAGGGGAATTGAAATAGAAAAAGTCACAGACGAGAACTATTGAAAACCAAGTTTGTGTGAATTGGCATACTTAGAAATGAACAATGTCCCATTAACGTGGTCAAACCTAAATCCCTTTTTGAAGGCAAAATGGGTGATCTTGATTTGTGTGAGGTTGCCAAAGTAAATGTCAGTTGAAGTCTTGTGGCTTGCCTTTAGCTGGAACAATATACCTGGCCTTTAAATAAAGCTTTTTTTCACTGCCTGATCCAGGATGAAGAGCTAATTTTATTCTGTTTTGCCATTAGTGAACAAATTTCTACGGGTACTGAAATCCATACGCACAACTGTTTTCTATTTTTCTAATGAAAGAGGCATTTACTTCAGGATGTACTTCTTGGTGTGTAAAACTTGTTACAAAGATACGACTTCTTTTAGGAGCTTCTTGTCAGCCTGTTCTAGTGGAGAGCACAGGCTTCCTGAGAGCACGCACGCATGTGTGTGTATAAATTTGGAGGAGTCAGTTTCGTGAACGTATGTCTGCTGCTTCCAGAAAGTGAAAATTTCCATAGAGCAGTATCACTACATGTGTTTAGATTAAAATCATGGTGGTGTTTGTTTGGGCTGCTAGGGAAATGCTAAGCATCTAATAATTTAAGTGGTCCCCTTCTTATTGTGGTCAAAAGAAGTGGGTCGTTTTGTAATGTGCGTGAAACAGAGAGAAATATACGCTGTGGCAGGGTACATTGAGGCTCGCTGCTCAGGCGTGCAAAAGACTTAATGCTAAAGAAATACTTTATTTATTTATATATATATATTTTCCTAAAAACCTGGCTGTGGGTTGAATGTAGTATTGAGAGGAACAGAATCTTTTTCTCATATTTTTAGCTGGAAGGTGAGGATGGGAGAAGAGGAGGAAGGCCCTGACTCTGATTAGCTGACTTGTGTAGGGCATGAGTCGAGGGGTAGCAAGCATCATTTTATATCTCAATCTTTTTTTTTGGTAATTATTATCATCTTTTTAAATATATCCATGGCCTCAGGCTTTTGAAGGCTCAAGCAGACTAATGCCCAGTTCTTATGAATTCAGGTAGTAGATGAATAGCTGTCTACTCTAGGGTTTCTGAAAAATATAATTTGTCCTTTCATTGCACAATAAAAAAAAACAACACAGAACTGGGAACAGATTATTTATCAATTAAGTATAGGTTCTGGGCTTTAATCACAATCGTATGCTTCCGTTTTACAAATGCTTTTACCATCTTGGCTGTTGCAGCCTATGTAAACACTTTCCACTTGAGGACAATCTTGAACTTCAAAAAAACTACAAGTTTGTGAAAGGAATAGGAAGGGAATATTTAAAAATAGTATTTTTAAGACTCTGTATTTTTATTTATTTATATACACATATATATAAGACATGTGTGTATATAAATGAATTTAATTTTTTTTTTTCCAGCTGGATTCAGTAACACTTAGTAAGATGAGGAAGCAGCGGTAGGGAGCGCAGGTGCTCTGGCTGGCCAGTGCACAGGAAAGAGGGAAACACCACCATCAAACACGAGCTCATGATGCCGTTTGGTGTGCCGGGTTGTTGCAGTGCCACTGGTCAAGTCTACGTCAGTTTGGTAATTGTGTCGGAGTTGAGGCTGACGACTGCGAGAGGTCCTGCTCCTTTTGGGGTTAGTGGGAACTTTGCCCTTGACTTCTGGGGAGGAAAACGGGTGAACTCGCAGAATAAATTGAAATACGTGCAAAGCTAGAATTATGCACATCTTGGGTGTCTTAATATTTTGTTGCTGTGAGAAGTATTTTCTAGAAGAACTTTTCTGAGGGATTATTGCAGCCCTAAATTAAGACTGTTTAGGATGGGTGCTATAACTGAAATGCTACAGGGGGACACGAAAGGTAGGCAAAGCTAGCACAGTGCTTTGGGTTGCTTTTCATGAAGAGGCAACACTCTTTAAAAAGCTCCTTTTTTTTATGCCTTCAAGAGCGATTTTTTGAATTTAAACATCCTGTCTCTTCTGGTTGTTTGGATAGAGCTTACACGAGTGCAAGGAGGAGAGAATAGATGCTTTGTGCACAAGGAAGCACTCTGTTTAGCATGGTCAAAGGCTGATATGTGCCAAATATATAAAAGCAAGAAAATGACTATTACTGAGGAGTTATGTATTTAAAGAGGGGCGGGGGTAGAGAAAAAGGAAAGAAAAAGTATGATGGGTTTCTTCCAGCCCTGACTGATAGGATCTCTGTTGCTTACATAGTTTGTGAAAAGGAAGTAGTCCTAATGGTTTTTCATGGATCATTGGTTTATGGGCTTGGCTCCAGAAAACCTTCTTGCAGAGAATAATTTAGTTAAAACAGTGACGCTAATCAAGTGAAACTGAGAGGGTAGATGCTCAGCAAGTTCAGTAACAGGATGTTGATTCTTTTATTGATACTGTCTTCCAAGCCCAGTAATGGTAGGCTTCCTGATGTTACTTGGCTTTCCTAGGTGGCACGTGAGAGCTCCATCTGATTTGGGTTTTTTGGTGTGGCTGCCACCAGGGTTGAGGCTGGAAGGCAGAGGATCCTCAGTGAGGCTTCTGGATTTGAGGTGGGGATTTTTGAAACTCATTTTACTTAACTATGTGTCTGAGCCAGCTTTGGCTCTAGCGGAGACAGTATCTTCTGGAGGACTGAGTGTGCTGACAGCAGGTTCTGCTGGCTTCCCCAGAGCAAGGAGTAGCAGCAGGCAGTGCCCATATTTAGCAGGGGGGTCTTGGCTCCCAACCCTGTATGTTAACAGGTCTTCCCGCCATCCTTAGTGGTCTTCCCCTACCTTCCATAACATCTCCCTTTTGCTGCTTGGCAATGAATACCATTTGGGAGTGAATCGGGTCAAGAGAGCCCTGAATTGTTGGACGTCTGAGGTTCCCGGAATGATAAAATTCTTGTTGCCTACAAGATTATTTTTTATTTTTTCTAAACAGTATCATAGTTTTCTGAATGAATTCCTTTTTACTGGTAACCCCATGGGCAGGCTTATTTTCATCAAGTTGCTAGCTTGAGCTAGAAATGGAGATTTTGTTAATTTCCCCTGATGTTAAGCTCCCTAGTTGGAGCAGAAGTGCACTTCTGTGCAGAAGTAGGTGATACCACAGGCTGATATGAGCTTGTGCACAAGAGATGATGTGGCTAGCAACGCAGTGGGATGGCAATAGCTCCTGGACCTAATACTGCTGCTAATCACAGCGATACAATGTGGAAAAGCTATTGGTGATAGGTGTTTCATACATGTTTTAAAAGCATGCTGTGGACGAGTTTATCGCGAGCAGTTAAATACCAGTGCCAGTTTGAAGCCTCCTCCAAACCACGGATTGACCAGTTCTTCCAGTGGCATGAAGGTACAGTTGGGGAGTTCCTGTAGGGGTGATGGAAACTTGGTGCACACCAGGCTGTTACTGACACACAGTGCCAGCGATTCCTTTTGCTCCTCCCTGCAACCCATAGGGTGTCCTTCAGCCTCTTTCCAAAAGGCAAACCCAGATCGACGTTAAGCCTGGCGATGAAATTCAAACCTACAGTCTGTCAGAACAGTAGTTTCCTGTATTATTAAGAGGCTAAGGATATAAATGTTTCCTTACACGTGAGGTGTATCTGCCATTCATATGGGTGCTGCTTGGGTATCACTTGAAGGATGCTCTGTTATGTTGGTGGAAGAAGTGGTGGGAATGCTTGCTTAGAGTGAGTTTCAGATCACTGGCGGTAATAAACCCCATATTTAGCCCCTTGCATTTGAACAAAACAATATATGTATCGATTTTCCATGAAAATTTTCAGGTTGTCAAGTGAGTTTTCCTTCTCTTCCTACTGCTATGTGACACCAACAGCTTTGTTCAGGAAGAGTTTTTCGCTTTTTGGTGTGTGTGTGTGTGGTTGTTGTGTCTGCTTTTGCCTGCATATGATCCCCAAACAAAATTAAGTTGCTGTAGTGTATTTTCAAAATAAAACATGCTGTCAAAAATAACCAACATGTTCCTATGGAGTAGGGAAGGAAAAGGACAGGACAGAGTTCTTACAGGTGGGATTAACTATATTCTTATAAGGTGGAGAGAGCTTGTGAGAGAGAAATAGTAAATACTTTGAACAATTTTGAATAGGTTGCATACTGTCTTTATTTATGCTTTTCTTTATTTAAAACCAGCAAAATAGCTACCACTGCTCTGTGAAGAAAGTTTTATGAAACATTTCTAGTGCTTCTATTAAAAGCAAAGAAAAAAGGAAAAGAAATTTCCCCACAGTTGGTTACTCTTGACTCATTTTTTTTTCTATTTTCCTTGTTTTTCTTTTTTTTTTCTTTTTGTTAAACTGCTTGTCCTACCCAACTGCTTAACTTGTATCCTTGCTTACTTTGTCAGCTTTTGAACAGCAGAAATGTGACATACAGGTTGATGACCTGCAAGCAACGACACTTGAACATAAACTGAAATAAAGCAGGATGTTAACTCTAGAACTGTAGTTTCAGGTTCCTATATGCATGTGACAACATTTTCTTATATACCAGTCTTGCCAAGGCTGTTCAATGAGTTTTGGACCTCATCATTTATACATAGAAAAGAATGATAAATTTAAAAATAATGCTGCAGTAGTCTTAGTATAACTTTTACCCTTTATTCTTCCTTTCAGTTATCTTTCTTCTTTTTGCTTTTTTTTTTTTCCTTTTATTGCCTGTAAGCCACCATTGAGCAGGGATAAAATCAGAATCAGTTATGCAAATCATGCTCACTTTCCTCCTTTCATAGTTCATCTGTACTGCTTTGGACTTGACAGTAGTCTGCTGCTTTCAAACAACTGCAGACGGTTTTCCATAGCTTATCATTGCATAATTTATTAAAACACAAACCAAACCCCAAACCCCATTCCTACACCCTTTCCTCCTCTACCGCCC
>VXAK01016386.1:47739-67493 GCA_013399435.1 Arenaria interpres
CCCCCCCAAAAAAAAAAATATATATTTCAAAACAACTAAGGATGGAGAACTGAAATTCATTTTTAAATAGGGTGCAGACATATTTGCAAGTTGGAGAAGGGAACTATTTTCAAAGCTAACAACTCTGAAGTATTGTAGTGTATGGCAAGCTGAACTTGTCTTAAAGACAAAAGATAAGACTAGAGGCATAATACATGCAAAGTAATATGCAAATTTGCTGAAAACCAGTCATTTTTGGGTATGCATACGATTTCTATTGAAGCATCATACAGATATCTTTTTTTAGGCCTTATGCCTTACTTACCAAGAATATGGAAACAAGTAACATGCATGTATGTATATCTTTACAATTAAATGGTTACAAATTAATTTTAGATGCTAGTGTATTTTGTATATTATACCCAGGGCAGGTAATCCTGTTTGTGGGATGCCATGCAAACTTGGGAAGAGAACAAAAGTTACCATGAGGCATTTCTAAGCAAATGAATTGGAAAGAAGCATAAGTTTTGTTGGTAGTCCAGGCCAGTTAAACAAACCAAAGGTGTTCCCAGTAAAATGGGATTCAAATTCACATTGCAGCATCTAGAGTTTATGTCTGTGAGCTGCTAGACTGTGTGAGCCTGCTTTGTCGTGCAATAAGTCAGGGAATTCGAGTTTAGTTTTGAAAACTTATTTCTGTTTGAAACCAAAACCTAAACAAATATTTCCTTTTTCTTTTGGCACTGAGATTTTTAGCAGTGGGGGACTTCTTGTCAAAGTGCTTAGTGCATACCTTGTAATGGAAATTGTGGGAGAATGTGAATAGAACAGAAATAGACCCAGCGTTTATCTGATAGTTCAACAAAAAGTAAATATTGAGATTTGTTTCTCTTCTTGTAATGGACTATTAAAGTACAACCGACTTGGGAATGGATGGCTGAAGGGGACAATTTCCCCAAACAGTCCTGTGAAAAAGAAGAGCTTAAATCTAGATGGACCTGTTGCTCACTCTCCCCACGTGTTGGAGCAGATTTAAAGCCTTAATAAAAAGGCTGGAAGAGTGAATAAACTGTTCAATCCCCTAGGGAGGCAGAAAAAGGATCAGAGAAGCTTTTTTCTACATCTCTGTTACAGCAGGGAATGTACTAAATGTAATTGTCTAGCTGAGCGGGGGAATAGACCATACCTAAACTACAGAACTCTGATGTAGGAAATACTCAAAAATATGAATGAGGTGCTGTGCAACTCTCCTGAAGTTTGTCTTCAAGTTGAAGTACAGCTTGTCCTTCAGCTTTCCAGTTGGAGTAATGCCTCTTGCTTTGGGCAGTGAGAGCCAGGCAGCGGGCTCTTGGAGAAATTTTTTTTTCTCTCTTAGGTAATCAGCAGAAGCTATCAATACAGAATTTAAATTACTATAATATAGCATGTGGTGCATTAACAAACCTTCTTTGAACTGCCTCTTGGGAAATTGGTCAGATTGAACACCTGAAGCCTCAAAGCAGGAACACTTAGGTCACCTTAGTTTCTCACATATTTGAGATTTCATTTTGAAGCAGTTTTTGCTCCTGATCTGCTCCATCCAGTTTGACAGGTGCTTCCACCCTCTGGGTTGGGACAAGCTTCTGCTTTTCCACCTTAAAAGCCCTTCCTTTTCCTGTGAGGTCTGCTGTGCTTTACACAAATCACTTAGGGAGTTTTGTTGCTTTCAGCACTTAATTGCTAGGCTAGAGCGTCCCAAGTGCTTTAGGTTCACTCATAAAATAGATTTGCTCTATCCTGTATCTTTTGAGTAGTCTTCTCTGCACCTCTTTCAGTTAAATTGGTTTTGGGGGAAGGCATGTCTTTTTGTTTTGCTTTGGACTAGATAGCCGCAACCGTATATATAAAATTACAAATAGTGGTTTACCATCACTTGATATAATTGATCAGTCCTGGTTTTTGACTAAAAATACCATTTTTTGTCTTTTTTTTTTTTTTTTTTTGGTGTGTGTAGAACTACTGCAAAGCATCAGCGCCAAACAGCTGTTAGAAGGGCTAATAGGATCCTGTGATCTTTTGATGCTCTGACAGCTCCCTTCTCCCATCTCCTGTTAATTGGTCCCAGATCACAGGAGAAGTTGGTATTCATAATTGTCTTTCACTTTGTACACTTAAATTTTGCTGCATTTGTGTTACTCCAGCTAGTCCAAAAGACTAATTTCTGTGAGATGCTTTAGGAGTAGAGAATTCTCTGAACTTTGTTTTTCCAGAAGTCGTCAGTGAATACCTGCTTTTTTTTGTACAGTCAGTACATAACTTACTTAATAGCCCCGATCTCACAAACCTAAGGAATGCAGTACCTTTGCTTTGTCTGCATATTTATTGTCTTTCCACCAGTGTTTTGTTCATCTTTGAAATATTATAGGTCTGTACCTTAAATAGTACTCCATGAGATATCACATCCGTTCTTTCTTTAACTCTGGATTAAGTTCACTGTATTATCCTTTTTTGAGGAATAAATTACCTGGGCAAAATAAAATTTGCCTTGTCTTCGTGTCACTGTTCAATTGCGTTTCCTTGATTTCTTTTGTTCAGATCTTGTATTATTGAGGTCGTGCTTATGCGCTTGTAGGGCCAAGATTGCTTTTCCTTCTCTCCCAAACTACTTCCTTTCCCCCTCCCTCTCGTAATGATTTTTAGCTGTCATTGTTGTGTGTGCATATTATTTCAGTGCTGCAGGATGGAGATTATCCAGATCTCCTTATTTCTTTATTGTAGATGGTCTAATTTTGTTTCCATACTGTATGTGGTAATAACCATTACCCTATCCTTATTTTCACGGTGTCATTTTACTCTTTCTTGAAACAGAAGGCAAACTATTTGCTTCAGTGTTTCTTCCTGCTTATTTTTTCCCAAACATCCTCTTAAACCTCAGTGTGTAGGTAGCTGCCTTTCTCTCCCTCTCTTGAAGCTGTGCCGCATAGTAACAGTGATGACCCCATTATTTCCTTTCTGTGGTTCAGCTCAAGCAGGCTCCCAGTTGGTTTTTACTCTTCTGTTTGTACTTTGTAACCTCTGAAACATACTTTTCTTTGTTAAGCTTCTTTCCACTTTGTGGGGAAAAAAAGGTTTCCTGCTGCTTTTTAGCCTTACAGGTCATGTTTTTATTCATCCAGGTAGTCTGGAGTTCTCCTCACCAGATTTGTTCTTTACCTTGGAAAACAAACCCAATGAGTGGAAACAGGTTTCAGTAAGAGTGAAAATACCTTCTGAAATCGGTCTGCCTCATCAGGCCCATTAACAAATTCCAGTCATTTCTTGAGCTTTGCCCTTCCCAAATTCCACACTGCTTGACACGTTCTTGGGAAGTGATCAGAAATGGTTGGAATTGGCCTGTGACTGCTTGAGCTACTGGTCATCTCTCCTGTCTGACAGTGTGAGCTGACTCTGAGACAGCATCCCTGTTGACCTGTGACTGATAATGACTGTTGACCAAAGGAATTTTTCAGCTGTCGTGTCTGTGCCATTGCTAACATTCATGTGTGTTGCTTTTTTTTAGATAAAATAAGTTAGTTTCCTAGGAGTTCACACTTTTTATTGGCAGTGTATGCGGGGTAATCTATGGACCACAGCCTGTGTTCAGGTGTAAATCTCTGTAGAATCCCAGTTGCTCTCCAAAGTGATAATTGCCAAAAGTCTGTTATGTTTCAACCATTCTTTATTTCTTAACTGGTTCATTGGTATGCAGTGCTTCCTCACTCCTTTATTTATTTTAATTTTTTTTTTCTCCAGCTTGAATATTTTGCGGCTTTCGTTGTCTGTGTTAGAGGTTGCCATTGGTGCGTAGAGGGCAGATGTTGCCCGTGTGCTGCACAGCAACTAGCTCTGTTTTCTGCAGTCAGCTTGATCCTCCATAGCGGTAAAACATGGCAAATCGAGCTCTTAAACTTGCCGATATGGTCAGATGCTCAGCCTTTCTACGCTACTCGGTTTTGATGGGTGGCTGAATCCAGTGATGAAGATTTGTGTGTGTTAATACTTCTCTTCCCTTGTTTTTCTCCTCCCTCAATAACTATCCTACCTGGCATGCCTACTTTGGAAAAGTATTGGCTACCTCTGAAAGGTAGATTCTCTGAATCTACTTCTTGTATTTCATAATGTGGCAACGGCTCGTCTTTTGCAAGACTAAACGCTTTTTCTTTTGAATCTCCTAATTGCCCCCTGTGGCAGGACAATCCAGTGCTAGCACTCTCATCTTAATGTGGAAAACGATTCATCACGCAAGAGAAATGTGTGGCTGAATTATTTTTTCTGTGTGTTTAAAAAAAACTTTTCTGCAGGAGACTATTACTTTAGGACCAAAGACCGCGTGGGAGAGCTGAAATTGCTGGAAACATGTTTATAGGGGAAATTCTGGCAGATTTTTAACTGCCATACAAGAAATGTGGCTCTCTAAAAACAAGAAGTTGTACGATTCTTTTTCCAGATGTGATTCCTTTACCTTTAATTGCAATTTTAGGATATGAGAATGTTTAGGAATGGAAAGACTCATAAAATGTCTAATCACACCAACAATTAACTCGTCTTTTTTTTTTTTTTTTTTTTTCTAATTCAGTGTGCCCAGTAATGCATCTACTTGAAGGTGCAGGTACTGTCAGTTGTTAGTGGCTTCCTCTCTCTAAAACTGGAGGGATAGATGTTAGTCGTGCTGTGAAACTGTATAAGCTTTGAATGGTTACAATTTACCTGTGTGTCTGGATATGATACGTACGTTTGTATACCATTTCGAAATGCTCCCTTCATTGAGGACTGGTCTAGACCCTCTCCTGTGCTTGCTGAGTTTTTGTGGCTTTGTCCTGTGTGCGTGTTTCTTCTCTTTTTTTCCCCTCTTCTCTTGCTTTTCTTGCCCCTACATTTTTATTTCTTTTTTTTTTTTTGAATTTTGGGGGGATTTTTATTTTTTTTTTTTTTTGCTTAGCTCCAGTAGGGGAAGGCATTATCAGATCTGTTCTTTGTGGGTCTGTAAGTCTGGGTGTACAGAAAGGGTGGGATTTTTTTTGTTTGTTTGATTGTTTTGTTTTTCTCCGTTAATGGTGAGGAGAGGCGGGCAGAGGGAAAGCATTAGCAAGTCTTGATGTTTGGCAGGGTTTGATTACATTCGAAATAACTAGTTGTGATTTATGTTGTTTAGTTTTCGATGAGGAGGAAGAGGAAGTGGGACACATCCTGCCTAACAGCTTCTTGTAATGCTCTATGATTTATCTTTGCACCATGTGCAGTAATACTGTTCAGATTATTTTCTACATGAAAAATGCTCAGTATTGTCAACTGTTGAGACTTCTGCCTAATGTTGTCTGTGCTGGGGGACAATTGCAGTCTTGACTCTTCTCTGTGGACCTTTGCAGCCAAGGAGTGCCAGGCATATTGTTGTTGCTGCTCTCTTAACAGATGAGCATGTTTTTAATATTAATGCCACCGGATACAGGGAAGGATGCTGAGTGATTGAGAAGGGACAGGATGAGACAAGGTCTCTCTAAAATTCAGAGTTAAGTTGCTTCAGGGCTGGGGGGGGTTTAAGGTGCTACTGACCTGATGCAGCACATTGGTATAGGTCGATGTCCATGTAGCTGGTTTGGCCCATGAGAGCTGTCCTCCTCTGCCGCAGGGTGAGGTTGGGGCTGCAGCCAAGTGCTCCCCGAGGAGCAGGCACGTAACCACCCCGGCACCAACGTGGGGTTCCTCCATAGGCATCCACTGCCTGTCTGTGTCTGTAACTGCAGTGGGGGAATGAGATAACATTGGGGTGATAACTTCTTTAAGAAGTGTGAAATCTTGGAGGCCGCTTTTTCTGTCCTCTGTGCAGGTGTGATCTTGTTTGCTCCATTCACTAAGGAACCTGCTTAACCCCTGCTTAACATCATTTTCAAGATGACTTCATATTGAGATCTGGGAACTATTATAACGAAGTCCCGGTTTGTCAAGAAAGGGAGCCTTTACTCTTTATTTGGGAAAGTGCAAATCTTATTGAGTGCTGAGTTCTATTATTTGCCACTTGACAAAAGAAGGGTTAGTGCCAGGTCTTTCAGCTCACTGCTTTTGGGCTAGGAAGAAGGGAGAAAAACAAGAAATAAGCATTGGAAATAAATCTTGTTAATGTTTGCTAATCCAGATGTAGATTTCATTTTTATCAAGGCCCTTTTAGGGAATGGAATGAAGTGTAAATTTAAATCTGTTCTCTCTGCCTGTCCTTTTAATGCTCAGAGGGGGCTGGAATTGCCTATGTTGTGAGAAATCCTGGACTAAGGATTTCTAAGCAGAAATACTAAGAGAAACTTATTAGATTGAGAAGTAAAAAATATCCTTTCATAATACATCTAAGCACCACCTTTAGCATAAGAGGAGTCTCAAAACGGTTCCTACCATCAACAATTCATGCTTTAAATAGGCAAGAAAAGCAAAAACAAGGTAAAAGGAAATAAAGGTATTTTGTTAGCCCTCTGTGCTCCCCTTATTGCCGATATCCCCTATATCCCCTATACGTTATTTCCGGCTTGGTGTTGAACACTCCCATTTTACACTTTCTCTGTTCCCTGAGCAGTGGAGTCAGCACCTTTGTGCATGTTGACAGAGAGGAGCAAGCAGTTTTAGTGTCACTGTTTAAAGGCAATCCCTGGAGGAATTTGGGAAGGGAGGCAGACCCGTGGTGCAAGCCCTGCTGGGAGTTTGCGGCGTCTCCTTCCGCGGTGCTCCCAGGAGAGCGTCATTGCTTTGGAGAGGCTGTAGGGCTGGTGTGTGTCACATCTGTCACTGGGCTGGAAGCAGCCCTCGCCTTGTATTCGCTAGAAAAGCATCGCAGCCAAGGTTTGGGAAACAAAACACTGGCTGAAGTGGAGAAATCCATCCTATCGCTAGGAGAGCATAGGAGGGTTTGCGAGGTCATCTGTGTTCACGTGGCTTGTGTATTGGTTTTTACGTTGCGCATCTGGAATACTGTTGTGCATACCTCCGAGTTGTTAGACATGTCTAATAAATTACTACTTTGCTAGGTTTTACAGTGGAGTGGAAACGTGGCTGTTCCCTTAATGTGGAAAAATCATGAGTTTGTTTTCATTGATATGCTTTACTGCTTTGTTTTTGTGATCTGTAAAGGAATTATAGGATTGTAATAGGCACAAAATATTGGCATGCAACTGGAAGAATGAAGAGAAGCAAAAAATATGCAGTCTTAAACTGAAATTTGAGGAATTTTGCACCGATAACTTAGATGTGTAGTTTTACTGTTAATGTGCAGCTCTTCCTAACTGTGCCTGCAAATAATCCAGCAATACCTAGAGCAGGGTATGTGGTTACTTTTTTATCAGTTATGTGTTTTGAAATTCCCTTGGAAATGTAACTACCCATGTATATGGCTATGGGTTATTTCACAGAATGGCACGCGCTTCGGTCCTTTCTGATACAGCCGCTTGCAATTCAGATAGATTAAATAGAAAAGAATTTTAAAGGCTCTCTGCTCAATGCTCCAGTCCAATTAAATCCTGGCTTTGTTTGTAGAAGATGCAATCAGCATGCGTTGGAACAATTTATATGACCCATAAAAGTAAGAGGCTTTGGTCATTTTTGTTGTGACTGTTCAAGTAAGGCAATGAGCTTTACCAAGAGCTGCATATGCTGGGACTGAACTCCAACAATCCTCCTGGTAGAGGAGGCCTTGTGTAGCTCCTCCTGATGTGGGTTTTTTTACATCACCAGCTCTATTGATAATGAGTATGACTTTGTTGTGAATGTTTCAAAAATTTGGTTTTCTTTAAAGCCACTCTTGATAAAGCTATGAAGTGTGAAGAAGGGGGTGTGTCTGTGTGTTTAATCAAACTGAGAAGTTAACAGCTCTCGAAGTTGGAAAAGGAAAAAGCATGAAAACAGACATCTCAGGAGTGCAGCGTTAAGGAAAAAAATAAGTATCCTGAATTAACAAACACAAGATGACCATAAAACATTGCCCCCCCTTGCAATAATTCAGTGTTGAGGCTGGCCTTGTATTTCCCATCTGCTTCATAAGTTATAAAAACTGATGTGGCAGATACCTGTCATATAACATATGGCTTAAACAAACATATTCAATTGAAACTGACACTGTTTATAGCTTGTTCTGCTCAAGCCGCTGTCTCCTTTAACTGATCCTGCTATCTAGTGGCTATACCCAGCAGACAGCCTCACTCAGTTTATGGGCGGCTTCACTCTCCTCCTGCTACCCCATATATTGAAAAATATTTTTGCAACTGTAGAAGAAACTTTTTCCTAACCAATAGGAGGCTGATATTCCTCCCCTCCCCATTCTCTGGAAACATTGGATCATTTCAAAAGCAAATCCAGAGTACTCGATAGTACATCAGTGGTTTATGTCAGCTGTGTTCAGCTCAGGCTTACTTGAAACACCAATGCTCCTGTACCTCTTCAGTGTTTGTGAAGCCAGCAGGACGCTTTGAGTAAGTTAATGCTGTGTGTAGGACTGTGTGCTGCCTTGCTTATACTGCTTAGGTTGGATCGTAAAGAAACCCAAAGCAATAGAACATTCAAAAAAAAAACAAATTGAAAAATGAAATACCTTGCTTGGGCAGTTAGTTTATACTATTCCATAACATAAGGGGTGGTATCTATAACAGTACTAGGACAGCAACCTATAGGGGGAAAGGATGGCTTTCTGTTATTAACTATGAAGATATTTATTTTTCAGACTTCAATTATACAATCTTACTTTTTCAATTTAAGATTGAGCTAAAACATAAATGACAAATCAGTGACATTTTCTCTCTAAGGAAAATGTCTCTGGCATTAACTGGTGTTTCAGATTTTAATAATTCATTAACTGATGTCAACCAATTTTCAGGTTTACAGTCTCCTAGGAGGCAAAACTGTCCTTAACACATTACTATATAATACAACATAATTTTAGTACATAGACTCATCTAGCATTTTAATAATACATGTTAGTGGAATTCATCCAGTGAAGAAGCAAATCAGTGAAACCTGTGCTGGTTCTGCTTTATGAGGTACTCTAAAGCAGTTTTTTCCGTGGAATTCTATTAAGTCAGCATATTTTTGGGTTTTTTTAATCTTTATGAATTTATTAAAAAAATTTCTAGTAAAACAAGTATGTAAAATCAAAGTACTTGAATATTTTGCAAAAACAGATGGAGTAATAATAACTGACGGAGTAATAATAATATTTTATGTCTCTTTTTTTGAAAGTAGCTCTGACAATTGTTGGGAACATTATGCTAGAAGGAATGACAGTATCATAGAACATTTACTATGGCCCAAGTTGTCCAGATGCTATTTGGGTGTAGTTTTATTAAAATGTTGTTTTTCAAAAGACTACAAGGATCATCTTGAGGATGCCTTGCTTTAATAACTTGTTGGAATTGCCGTGTTATGTTAAATTGTATGAGAGCAAAGGGTATAGTAGCCTTAAGTGAGTCCCTGTTCCCTTTTCAGTCAGCTGGAGTTTCTCACTTCTTTTTAGCCTGTCCAGCCCCTCACTTAGGAGATGGTCTGTGTTCAGAGCAATGTCTCCCTTCTGACCAGTGCCACCAGCAGCGCCAGGCAACCTCCTTCCTGCCAAATTGTGCAGCAGGATCTAAAAATTTCTTACCAAATCAAATCTTCCAGCAGTGAATCGAGTTTAAATGGCTAATTTGCTAATGATCTAAACCAAACTCCTGACTCTAGAGGTTCATGCCAAGTACGGGTTATTTCCACTCTAATCCTTTTACTGAAGAGTGGTACCTTGGAAGCAGTTATCTGCAAGCGTTTTTTGGCCAGTTTTCAGGGATGGCTGGATTCCTTCCCACAGCCGGTGCCTGGCTCCATCCTGTGTATGTAGAACCAGGCTCCCTACCTGCATCAAAGTGCTCCACACCATGTATACATGTGTGTGATACAGACAGCCCAAGGTGTTGCTTTGGGTCTGAAAATCAGTAATGTGTTCTTGTGGAGTGGAGGACTTTGATAGTTAACATTTAAAAATTATTGCCACTACAGATTCAGGCAGCTTTTCTTTTTAATGAAAATAAACGTCCAAGTCTTCTGTAGATGAAATGCTCATCACAAGTTGACATTGACACGCGATGCCCACGCGCAGGGGTCTCGGATGCAGTCTACCTCTGGACCACGCTGTATGGCTCTGGGGCTGGACAGTCCGGGTCAGGTTGCAGATACGGTTTACTGTTTCTCTAGTTTGTTCCTTCCAATGTGTATCCTGCCTAAGGATAGCAATTGATTTTAAAATGAGAAAAGGAAGGAGACGATGCAAATAAGCAGTGTTCTCTCACGTCGGTTTTAATGCCATAGACCTGATTTCATCAGTGGGGACAGAAAACAGCAAGACGCTTCCTCGAAATTGTTGTTTAATTTAATCCTCTTCTCTCCACTTCTCCCCACCTCCCTCCAGTGCACGTATCCTTCATGGGTTTTCAGGATGCTGCAAGAACAAGCTGATTTCCTCTGATTGCAGGTGTACTTTAAAACCTGTAATTTGCCTTAATGGAAGCTAACACTGACCACTTCATAGCAATGAAGCAGATAAAACCGGTTGCCTGATTACCCAAGTGAGTTAATCATTACATCAAATACTCCTCCTCTGGTGAAACAAAATGAGTGACTTGAATTCTGTCCAGAGATTAGCAAAGATAAGTACTGAGGTATAAATAAGAAAATCTTGAAAGGTATGAAGTATAGTCATTTACAGTCTACAACTGCTCTGTCTTGACCTTGTTTTGAAGGGGCTGGGGGGAGCTGCCTCCTCATGAGCCACCTTGAAGGGTGATAGACACTTTTCAATGAGGTGTATAGCAAAAGGAAAAAACAGCAAAGCAGGTTTTTTTGGCGGAGTATGTTTGAGTTACAAATATGTGTATGCTAGAACATAAATATCCTAGCTATTCAAGTCTAGGAAAGCTGCACAAGTAACTTGCAATAATTCATTAATTCCCAATTGCTGTAGTATAATTTTGTACTTTATTTTCCTATGTGATGGCAGAATATTGATCAGTTTGACACAAGAGTGAAAACCTGTATTTTTGCTTGAATGATGCCTCTAAGGTTCCTTCAAATCTTTTACCTACAAACTGAATACATCCTCAAATGATGCCTAAAGAAACACACAACATTTAGTACAAACCTTAGAAAAAGGGACTGGAATTTTCTCTTCCTTGGTATTTTAGCTTGTCTTCTCATGCCTACTTAATATCATTCCTTTAATTCTGGTGACCTGTAATGTAATTTGGTACTGTATGCTTTCCTGTAGAAGGATTTTCATTTATGTTGGAACTAGAAAAAGCATATTCATTCTGTAAATGCAGCTGAGGGAGAAATACAGTAAAATGTCCAGCATTAAAGGTTTGTTACTTTCAAGCAGATGTTGCTGCAGGCTCTGTTATGTTAGTAAGTCTCTAGCACTTGGTTGAAGGAAATAGCTGACTCTTCCTGTTTATAGAGATAGCAGACAAAACTTTTCTAATAAGGAAAACTTAGACTGCAAACGTAATTTTGTCAGTTGCCCAGTGTCCTGTAAGCTTCTGTGTTGATTACAAACTTATTGATAAATAAATCACTGTTACTGTTTGTCTTCTGAAGCTTTGTTTTGACAAAAACTTTTTAAAAACAATTAAATTCTTTTGGCTTGAGGATAGAAAAAGGAAGAATGTGGGAGTTTTGCGGCTTGTGTACTGGACTGAGTATTTCAATGGTCAGATGTGACCAATGATATACATGATTTTTTAAAAAAAAAATCTTAGTTTTTTAAACTAATTTATAGCAGTTTATTAAGGTTTAGACGTCTTTTATGCCTCAAGACTGTCTTGAGATCAAGTCTCACTTTAAAAATTTGGAATATGAAAGAAAAACAAAGACTGCAAATATAATGATGCTTTATCACGTCCATAATTTAGGAGCTGTGGAGCCATGTGCGGTTACAGTTCTGTGATCCTCCATTTGGCTTTATGGAGTGCTTTAAACATCATACAAGCTGACAGGAGAAAAAGTATTTACAATTCAAACTGAAGTTGCATGTTCAGGTTGTCTGTAGGTTAGAACTTTGTGTTAGAAAAGAAACACACGCAAAAAAATCCCCAAAACTTGGATTAAAAAAGGCTGTGCATAAAGGTGTTTGTCGAGTTTGTATCTAAAAATCCCATGGTGGAATTGTGCTTGTGTCAGTCTTGAGCATGTAAACTTGCAGGTTAGCAGCTATTTACATGGAGCCTACTGACTTCATGGGTTGGGGATACCCACTTGTGTTAAGAAAAATACAAATGCTGCCACAGTCTGTATTTCAGAAAAAGGCAGGGGGAGTGGGGTGGATAGGCAGGGAAATAGTTTTTATTCTTTTAGTTTACTTCCTATGCAAACATATATAGATTATTTCTTACCCTAAGCCGTCAGGAGTTTAGAGCAGTCCGTACTGTTGTCTCTTCTGCTAGCGAAGAAGTTACTTTAAATTGCAGTCCCATCACACCTGGTGTTTTATTCACTTAGATCATGGATTTTCATCCTTCCCAAAGAACAGGTAGGCAAAGTCTTCGTTTGAGGTTTGATTCAATTCCTGTTAGTCGTGACTTTCAGTCTGTTTTGGATTGGTTTCTTGTTTTCCAGCTGTTATTACTTGAAGATGACTAGGTAGAGCTGGAGCACAGAAGCTTCTTGTGGTGAAGTAAGGACTTAGCCAGCTTGATCACATACTGCTGTAACCGTCTCAGCTCCTAGGGCCGGTGGTTTTGCAGTGTATGAAAATGCTTCTGACGTAATGCGATACCATCAAATTCCTGCCGCTTCTGACCTTTAGTAGGTCTCGGAAGCTTTGGTAAGCTGGATTCTTGGAAAATACGACTGCATTTCTTAAAGCCACCAAGGACCTTCTCCATTTTTCTTGTGTGGTGTTTCCCCCCACTCCCCCATAGTGTGGTGTCTTGTCTACACTGTGGTGGTTGAATCTTGTCAACTCATGTAGACCTTTACCACTGCACACCAAAATTTCCCTTCTCTCTAATTAGTGTTTTTGTTCTTTGCTTGGACCTTTAGCTGTTGTAACAGGATTGATGATCCAGAGGAAGAAATTATTTTTCCTGACCCATAGAATGGTTTTTCTGGTGATATCAACACACATTTCTGTAGTCAAAAGTTGACCTCAGCCTTGATCTGTGAAAGAGCTACCAATTAAAATGGTGGGTTGTTTCTTGTCTCTTACTGTCTTTTGGTTTTTCTCCAGAGAGGCTGGCAAAGGTATCAGCTGCATCAGTTTTTGTAACATTACTGTTCTGATAGGAAGAATAAATTGGAAATCAATACCTGATTTTGTGTTAATAATGTTATGTGGACTGTCAAGTAAGCGTGACTTCTAGTTTGGCAGATTTCATTTGTTGACTTAGTGGAACAGTCTCTTTTGACCTCTGTGAACCAAGCTGGTTCCTTCTAATGGCAATTTTTTATCAAACAATTCATGGAAATACTGTGGCTTGTTCTTCCCATTTTATATTCACTACATTTTAAAGTGAAGCTGTAATGTAATACTGAGAACACTACTGAAAAACAAGAGAAGTAAACAGGAGTTTCCATACTTGTTTGCTTAAAAAAAAAAAAGTATAACTTTTATGTTCTTGCAACAGCATAAACCATAAGCCCTGCCTGAGGATTTCACAATAGTTCAATCCTATATTTGTAAATAAACCATAATGTTTATTATTGTGACCCATTTTACCGAGAGTACAAAATCTGCTGTCAACTGAATTTAAAGGAATGACACAGATATAAAAGCGTCTCTACAGATTCCCTTCAAACCACTTTGTTTAGTAGTCTGTGCCATCAGAAGGGTAATTAATTTATGGACTGTACAGCTGTTATATATAATACGTCAAAACTGTGTGGCTGTAAATGATCTTTTGGTAAGGTCAAGCTCTGAAGTGTTGTAATAGTTTAAGGTCTGACACCTACATCACATTTGCGTGTACCAGATAACATTTAAATGGGAGATACTGCATTTATGCTGCGTTGTCACAAATGCCAGAGGATCACCCCACTCCTCAGGTGGGAGATCTGGGTTCTGCTGGCGTATGCAATAGTCTGGAAGCTGAAAGGTGTTCCTAGCCATCTAGATTAAGTCAGATTAGTGTCTGTGGTTTTTCTTCCTCATTTACATGCTGTACCAAGGCATGTTCTTACGTCTGAGCTCCCCTCTGGGATGCATTTCCCATCCCTATCTGCTGCCTACGGAGCACAGTCAGGACTGCCTCATCCCATTGCCCTGCTGAGCCGGTCACACACTGTGTGAGCCCTAGGACATCCTCAGTAAGAATTAGTTTTGTGTCAGGGATTGCCCTTTCTGTTATTGGTGTTTTCATATAGGCTTTTCTACTTCCCCAGCATCTCAAAGTGGATAGTAAATGAGAAAGACTCTGGTCTCTGTCATAAATGGTGGACTCTCTCAAATTCTGCTGGTTTTTTTTCACACTTAATTTATTTTTTACTCCTTTTAAAAGGAGTAAAAATAGTCATCATTGCAGCAATATGTTAGTGGAAACAGGCAACATTTGGAGATGTTTTGATATGCAAAAATGATGTTTAATCTTTTTTTGAAAGAATACGCAACCCTTAAGCAGTGTAATGTTTCTAGAAGTAGATTGCTTTATTTTGAAAGTGCTTTATTAGAAAACACTTTTGCAGTTGGTTTCTTCCCTGCTGTTTCCCCACTTCTGCATGACAAAAGCAACGTTTTTCCTTTTGTTGGCATGAGCTAAATGATTAGACAGCAGTTACTTAACTATGGTTAGTCCATAACCATAGCTTTGATATAACTAAGAGGACTGTCTTATTAAGAATTGTCTTTATTAGTAGTAAACTTCTGCTAGTCGCTTTCAGGAAATGGAAATGCTTCATATTTAACAACTTTGTATGATTTACCTGTAGCTTTAAAAGTTTGAGTTATGCAAAACTTCTGTGTATGAAGCTATGTAGGTTCTTGACCAGAGATGAAACCGTGATTATCTGCACAAAAATGCAAACGGCACCTAACAAGGATGCTGCTGCTCAGACTCTTCCTCTTCTCAGGGGCAGAGTTGCACATTTTCATGGGCCACCATATAGGATAAGTGGTCTGGAACATATGCCCAAAATAAAGGTAACAGGAGAAATCTTTTCGTGTCTGTCTTTCAGATTTAATACGTTTTCGTCTTGTTTGCTGGCTGTTTCTGTATTGTGCTTGATGGGTAGGCAGGAAAGCAGCTGCAAGCAGTCTGCTGTGCAAGTGCTCCAAGCAGGCAGCGGAAGGCACGCTACAGCTGTGGTTTGATGTTATGCTGGGTGAAATACCAGCTTTAAACATCGCCACCCTTCCTACGCTGAGCATCAGCCTGCCGCCACCTCCATTGCGTTGGTGCCAGCCGCCCCTGCAAACTGGAGTAACGCAGCCGATGCAGCAGAAAACCCATCTAATGAAAACAGACATTCAGGCGGTTCTTCTTAAAACATGCCTGTGCACTTGGTGGGCTTTGTATTGCTTATGGGTTCTCTTTTTTGAGTTAGGCAATGTGGTTTTGGGAAAACAAAATTTTCCCCATTCACATCCCTTTCCTAGGATGGTTGACCTCATGGAGACGGGTATGGTTTAGTTGTGGAGGACAGCCTCAGAACAACTTCTAAGATCTCATGTACACCTGTTCTTTCTCACGTTTTCTGCCCACTAGCCCTGTTTGAGAAAAATGCCCATAGGATGAAGGAGCTCAGTTTAGAGTCTGGGAGGGGTGATAAGGGAACGGCCTCCGGCACCACCGTGTGCTCTCTGCCATGTCCTGCCCTGGCACTGCTCGCTTGAGGACTTCACTCTCTTCTGTATCAGTTCTTGTGTCGCTCAGTTTTCTGGCAATGAAATGTGATTTACAAGTGTAGCTGTTTCACAATCCCCGTAAGTCATCCGGGGGCAGAGCTGCTGTTGATGGGCACGGTTCCCGCTGTTCTTTCCAGAGGGTGCTGCCACCTCCCTGCTGCTGCAGCACGGCTCATTGTGCCATACGACTGGCCTGGTGAGTTTTCCTGTTTTGGTACTGAGGGATTAGTTTTCGTGCTGTTCTGTATCCCAGTGTGCTTCCCTCTGCAGCCCTGTGAGCGGTTGAGCCAGGAGCAGGATGGGGATGGGAAGGATGCAGGAGAAGGGCAAGGATGCTTATTTTAGCAGTAGTGCTGCTGTATGCCAACTGTAAGTGACCTTAATCGTAGCCAAAGGTCCTGCCTTCCGTCACTCTTGGTATTAATGCTTCGGAGAATGGGATTTTAATAGGTTTTATTACAGTGCCAGCACCTGGAGTGAAGAGGAGGAGTGAGCAGAGGCTGCTGGATCCGCAGGCGTTACTGAGAACGCTGGATCCTGCGAGGTTGTCCTTGTCCTTCGTAGGTTACTAACCTCTGCGCGCCTCACAAGTCCTGCTGGAAACAGGCCCGATGCAATGAGCGTCCTTAACTGCAGTGTGTGTTTTAAAACCGTGCTTAATTATTTTTGTCTCATTTGATGAGATGGTTTTGATCTGTCGTGCTAGTTAGGTGATTGCAGATAAATCGTGGTTTTAAAAACAATCTGTTCATTTCAGAAAGGATACTTCCCCCCACCCCAACCCCCCCGGGAAAAAAGAATAAAAGGCCTCAAGTCTTTAGGAATTGGGTAGTTATTAAAGAAATCATTGTTATTCTCTCTTTTCCATGGGGTAAAGGTAATACTGGAACAGAGATGCATGCAGCTGCTGAAAGGTGATACTATTTGGCCATGAGGTTAATGGCCAACTGAAACATTGCTGCAGTTTCTTTTCAGAAAGAAGAAAGCAAAATAATTGAAGGATTGTTTGCCAGTGGAAACATGATTTGTTTTATACATACGAAGAAGCAGAATTAACTAGTGCTGCCCTCTTGCAGCTCAAGAGCAAGAGAGTCATTAAACTAGTCTCGGTACAGTTATAGCTATACACATATATATATATATATCTCTACACGCACACAGGTTTTCTGAAGGAAAGGTAGGTAGGTAGAGTTTCCATTAATCCTTTGAAGGGAAGATAAGGTGATTGTTTCATGCAGCAGCTCTTGGATCTACAATCCCCTAAAGATGGAAATGACCCTTGTTCTGTGGAAACAGACTTAGACTTTTTCCGAATTCCGTGTAACTGCAGCTATTTTCTTGGTAGGAGGATCACTTGCCAAGGAAGCTCCATAAGCAATCTTCCTCTTTGATTTTTAATGACTAAAGTTGTCCTGGGGAGAAGGTGCCTGTTCTGCAGTTTATGCAGCTGGGGGTGCAGTTGGCTTTGGCGGGGGCACCCCCAGTTCCCTGGGTCATTGGCAGGCAATGGTTGGGCTGTGGGGCAGGGGATACGCTTCTTTCTACTCTTCACAGTTTGCTCCCATCTCTGAAGAAAAGGTGGGTTGGAGTGGTTTTTGGTGTGTGAAAACCAGAAGTGTGTTTAAAATGACTCCTTTCATAGGTTCATAATCTGACTGCTGCTGTTGTGTTGTTCTTTCCAGGTGTGTAATGCTCCTAAACACCTGTGTGTTGGGGGACAAAGAAACAAAAAACCAGTCTGTACTCGTGCACTGTGTGGGGCTCTATTCCTGGTCTTTAACTGGCTTTATTGTGTTAGACTGAAGAGGGTTCATTTTTTCATGCTGTAACATTGTACTTTGCACCACTAGTATTCTGAGATGTTTTTATCTAGGCAAAGGTTGCTTACCTAGGTCCTATGTGTTTTGTTTTACTCTGTGCCATATTTTAAGTACCTGTTTCATCATTTGTGCTTACCTAAAACACTTCAGAGGAGTAGCTCTTCATCCCCCATCATTCATATTAAGTAACAGTAGAGAAGAGGAGCCTGATATGGTGTTTAAGGCTGGAAAGGTTAGAGACAGACATCTGTCGAAGACAGTGAGATTGCTTATGGGCCAGAGATGGAAGAGTGAAAAATCCTGATGAGGAGTTAAGACTTTCATGAGAGATTTAAAGGCAAATGGAGGAATTTTAATCCAAGTCCTCAGCCCAGCAGGGAACAAACAGGTGATGGGTGCACTGAAACTGCTTCTGCCATTTTTTGGGTGAGCTGTTTGCAGTGGGCCATCTGAAATCCAATTTCAAATGTTAGCGTTCAGAGAATCATTCTGAAGGTGCTCTAACATTTGCTTTGGTTCCTTCTGCCTCACCCTGCATGCTCTTGGTTGGGTAGGCATTAAGCTCTGTTTAAAATACTGCCCTAATGCAACTTTTTTAAATTTTTTCCCTAAGCTGAGGAAATAAATTCTTTTTAGAGCTAAAAATCAGAGTCATAGATATCTGGAAATATCAGTAATTTATATCCTTTCAGTACAGTTGCAGATCCTAACTTGTTTGTTTTTTTTTTTTTTTTACAAAGTGTTTTACTTACTTTAAAAATAAAACTTTCTAAAAAATTTTATTAGTTGAACTCTGTTGGATGCTTCCTGCCAGTTGTATGTTATCTGTCATTGTTTGGAGCACTAATGGCCACTTAAAATGGCAAATCAAGCCTCTGCTTGCTTTCTGTGCCGATCTTTACCAATACAAACAAAGTCTTACGGAGGATTTTTTCCTGTAATTTCTTTCAAGGCTTCATAGTTGTATTGGGAAGGATGTTGAGTTTGAAGGGATACCAAAATGTATGTCTGTGCATGTTAAGCAATTCTGTGTGTCCAATCCACCCAAGATAAAACTCAATTTAATCTGATTAAGTGAAGGTTATTTAATCTGATGATGTGATGCAACACAGTGGTTGGGACAAGTTAGAAGCATGAGTTCTTGGTCAATCCTGGTGCCGTGGCTGTGTGTTGAAGCCCTTGGCTTCAATTAGGACCCTTTCCTTAGTTGTGTGCCCTTGCCTTTTCCCCTTATCATCTTCGACCATGCAGTTTCTTAGTACCTTCCTTTTATTAATCACAGTAGTTGACTGATTTCGTATGGCAGAGCTGTGTTTAGCTGACTGCCTTTCTTTTCTTTTAAATCACTGCAGAGGTCGACTCCTCCAGTGTATCAGGAGCTGCTGGAAAAAGAAGATACTGCTGAAATTATGTAGATTGATAATTCTGCGAAAAACACACAAACCCCATTGTGTCCTGTCTTAACTATATGTGTTATGAACCTTCTTATCAAACATTTGTGAGGGTGGAAAAAAAGTCCTGCCCCTCCTTGTTTTTTGAATGGAGACATGGACTTCCCCCATGTATTATTTTTTTCCCCTATCCCACTGTTGTCTAGAAATCAAAACTTTAATCCGGAGTTACTTAATATGCTTGCAAAGCTTGAAAATAATAAACTATTTGAAGTATGATAGAGAGAAGAGGGAAAATATATGCAGTATATATTCACAAATAGTTTTGTTTTGACATTTATCTTGCTGTAGTCATTCTGCCAACTGGCTTCAGGCACGGCTACCAAAAGAATGAACACATGTTGCATTCATTAGTTCTCATCTGGCTGTGCTTCATCTTGCAAGACAGACGAAATCATGATCATGCTAAATAGATTGTAATGCGTTTGTAATGCGAGTTCCCTTCTGCTGGGCAGAGCGATAGCTTTGCAGAGCTGCTGCTTTTGAGCAAAACGGTGTTTTGCTTCGTTTTTCATATCGTGGGTACGAGTGTGTATGGCCAGTGATGTCAGTGCTTTCTCGTCTCGGGAGATGTCATATGAAAAATATTCGAATATAATACTGAACAAACAACCACCCCCCTTTTCTCTCTCTCTCTCTTTCCGCCCCCCCCCC